>PVLC010002080.1:83303-122916 GCA_004027655.1 Graphiurus murinus
ATCCATTTCCCTGCAAATAACATGATTTTGTTCTTCTTTATGGCTGAGTAAAATTCCATTGTGTACATATCCCATAGTTTTGTAATCCATTCATCTGTCGATGGACATCTTGGCTGCTTCCATAGTTTGGCTATTGTGAATTGTGCAGCTATAAACATAGATACACATGCATTGGTCTGATAGTTTGGTTTCCATTCTTTTGGGTAGATACCCAGAAGTAGTATTGCTGTATCACATGGTAGGTTCATTCCCATTCGGCTGAGGATCCTCCATACTGTTTTCCAAAGTGGTTGCACTAGTTTGCAATCCCACCAACAGTGTATTAGGGTTCCCACTTCTCCACATCCTCACCAGCAGTTGTTGTTGTTCGTGTTTTTTTATGATTGCCATTCTGATTGGAGTTAGGTGAAATCTCAAGGTAGTTTTGATTTGCATCTCTCTGATTGCTAATGATGTGGAACATTTCCTCACATATTTATTGGCCATTTGTATTTCTTCTTTTGTGAAGTGTCTATTTAGATCCTTTGCCCATTTTTTGATTGGGTTATTTGTTTTCTTAGTGGTGATTTTCTTGAGTTCTTTGTATATCCTAGATATTAGACCTCTATCCGAAGAGTAACTGGCAAAAATCTTCTCCCACTCTGTAGACTCTCTGTTGAGGTTCTTGATAGTTTCCTTTGCTGCACGGAAGCTCTTCGGTTTAATGCAATCCCATGTATTGTTCTTCCTTGGAGTTGCTTGTGCTTTTGGTGTCTTGTTGAAAAAGTTTTTACCTGTGCCTGTGTATTGAAGTGTTGGGCCTATGCCCTCTTCAAGTAGCTGCAAGGTCTCTGGCCTGACTTCCAGGTCTTTGATCCACCTTGAGTTGATTCTTGTGCAGGGTGATAAAGTGGGGTTTATTTCCTTTTCCATGCATATGGTTAACCAGTTTTGCCAACACCATTTGTTGAAGAGGCTATCTTTTTCCCAGTTTATGTTTTTGGCTCCTTTGTCAAAAATCAGTTGACTGTAAGCCTGTGGGTTTGTTTCTGAGTCTTCTATTCTGCTCCATTGGTCTATGTGTCTGTTTTTGTGCCAATACCATGCTGTTTTTATTGCTGTGGCTTTGTAGTAGAGTTTGAAGTCAGGTATTGTGACGCCTCCTGCATGGTTCTTGTTGCTAAGAACTACTTTGGCTATCCTCGGCTTTTTGTTGTTCCAAATGAATTTAAGGACTGATTTTTCTATGTCTGTGAGGAGTGACCTTGGTAATTTCATGGGTATTGCGTTGAATCTGTAGATCAGTTTTGGGAGGATGGCCATTTTGATGATATTTATTCTGCCTATCCAAGAGCATGGTAGATCTTTCCATCTTCTAAGGTCTTCATCAATTTCTTTCTTGACTTTTTATAGTTTTCCTTAAAGAGGTTTTTTACCTCCTTGGTTAGGTTTATTCCTAAGTATTTTATTTTTTAGGGTGCTATTGTGAGTGGAATTGTTTTCTGGATTTCTTTTTCGGTGAATTTATGGTTGGCATACAGAAAAGCTTCTGATTTTTAAGGTTGATTTTGAAACCAGACACTGCTCAATTTGTTGATCAGTTCTATAAGTTTTTTGGTTGAGTTTGTTGGGTTTTCTAAGTATAGTATCATGTCATCTGCAAAAAGGGATAGTTTTAGTTCTTTCTCTATTTTTACTCCTTTGATTTCCTTCTCTTGCCTTATTGCTCTGGCTAGAGTCTCAAGTACTATGTTGAACAGAAGAGGTGATAATGGACATCCTTGTCTTGTTCCTGTTTTTGGTGGGAACTCTTGCAGTTTCTCTCCATTTAATATGATTTTGGCTGTGGGCCTATTGTATATTCCACTTATGATGTGGAGGTATGTTCCTTGTATTCCGATTCTCTGCAGTGTTTTTAGCATGAATGGGTGTTGGATCTTGTCAAATGCTTTTTCAGCATCAATTGAGATGATCATGTAGTTTTTGTCTTTGATTCTGTTTATGTGGTGAATTACATGATTGTTTTTCATATGGTGAACCAGCCTTGCATCCCTGGGATGAACCCGACTTGGTCATAATGTATAATTTTCTTGATGTGGTTTTGAATGCGCCTTGCTAGTATCTTGTTTAGCAGTTTTGTATCTATAGTTTTCTTTTCTTGAGCTGTCTTTATTTGGCTTTGGTATTAATGTGATGTTGGCTTCATAGAATGTGTTTGGGAGGGTCCCCTTTCTTTGTATTTCATGGAATAGCTTGAGGAGTATTGGGATTAGCTCTTCTATAAATGTTTGATAAAATTCATTTGGAAAACCATCTGGCCCTGGGCTTCTGTTTGATGGTAAACTCTTTATTGCTGTTTCTATCTCCTTGATTGTTATTGTTCAGTTTAAGTTTTCTATATCTTCTTGACTCAATTAAGGGAGGTTATATGTATCTAGAAATTTGTCAATTTCTTCTAGATTTTCCATTTTGTTGGAGAATAGTTTTTCAGAATAGTTTCTGACTATCCTTTGTATTTCCATACTGTCAGTGGTAATATCACCTTTTTCATCTCTTATTTTGGTAATTTGGGTTGATTCTCTCTTTCTTTTGGTTAGGTTGGCCAATGGTTTATCTATCTTGTTTAGTTTTTCAAGAAACCAGCTTTTGGCTTTGCTGATTGTCTGTATTGTTTTTGTATTCTCTATTTCATTAATTTCTGCTCTGATTTTCATGATTTTCTGTCTTCTATTGGCTTTGGGGTTAGACTGTTCTTGTTTTTCCAGTGCTTTGAGATGTGTAATTAGGTTATTTGTTTGGTGATTTTCTGTTCTTCTTATGTGGGCACTCAGGCTATAAATTTTCCTTTTAGTACTGCATTCAAGGTGTCCCAGAGGTTTTGATATGTTGTGTCTCTGTTTTCATTGGTTTCAAGGAATTTTTTAATTTCTCTCCTTACTTCTTCTATGACCCAATCTTCATTCAGCAATGTGGTGTTCAGTCTCCATGTGTTTACACGGTTACTTTGGATCTTCTTGGAGTTTATTTCTAGTTTCACTCCATTATGGTCTGAAAAGATGCAGGAATTATGTTACATTTTTTTGAATTTGCCAGTGCTCTCTTTGTGGCCCAGAATGTGGTCTATTTTGGAAAGGGTTCCATGTACAACTGAGAAAAATGTGAATTCAGTTGTAGTTGGGTGAAAGAGTCTATATGTGTCTAATAGGTCCATTTGGTTTATGGTATTTTTTAGGTCTGAGGCGTCTCTACTGACCTTTTGTTTAGAAGAACGGTCTAGAGACGTAAGAGGAGTATTGAAGTGTATTGGGATCTATGTGTGTCTTTATATCATACAGAGTTTGTTTTATGAAACTGGCTGTACCTACGTTTGGGGCATAGATGTTGATAATTGTTATTTCCTCTTGCTGGATTGTTCCTTTTATGAGTAAAAATGGCCTGCTTTGTCTCTTCTGATAAGCTTAGGCTTGAAGTCCAATTTATCTGATATCATGGTTGCTACTCCTGCTTGTCTTTGAGTTCCATTGGCATGGATTCCATGGGAATCTTGTAGGCAGCATATAGATGGATTCTGGGTTTTGATTCATTTTGCCACCTTGTGCCTTTTTATTGAGGAATTGAGACCATTTATATTTAGTGTGATTATTGAGAGTTGATTTTTAATTCCTAACATTTTGAGTTGTGACTTCTGTTTGCGGTAGTGTTTGTTCTTCTTTGCTCAGTTGTTTGCTTCCTGGAAATTATTGTTTCTCTGGTTCTGATGTTTACTCGTTAGTTCTTTTTGTAGTTAATCTCTTTAAGTAGTTTCTCTAGTGCTGGCTTGGAAGACATAAATTCTTTCAGTTTCTGTTTGTCGTGGAAGGTTTTTATATCCCCGTCAATTTTAAGAGAGAGAGAGTTTTGCTGGGTATGATAATTTGGCTGCAAGTTATTTTCTTTCAGAGTTTGGAATATGTTACTACATCCTCTCCTGGCTTTCATGACTTGATTTGGGAGGTCTGGAGTGATTTTAATTGGTTTGTCTCTAAATGTCACTTGGCCTTTTACTTTTGTTGCCTTTAAAATTCTCTCCTTAGCCTCTACATTAATCAACTTGATTATTATGTGGCATGGTGAACCTCCTCTTTGGTCTTGTCTTCAGGGAGTTCTGTATGTTTCCTGTACCTGTGTGTCAACTTCTTTTTCTATGTTTGGAAAATTGTATGATATTACTTCTTTGAAGAGATTGTTTATTCCATAAGTTTTAACTTCTAATCCCTCTTCTATGCCTATTATTCTTAGATTAGCTCTTTTAGAATTGGCCAGGATCTCTTCGATGCCCAATTCATACTGTCGTATTTTTTTTCTAAGTTATGTACTATAGATTCATTTTTAGTATGGTCATCCTCTAGGAGTGATATTCTACTTTCCATGTGATCTAATCTGCTGTTTATAGTTTGTATTGATGCCTTCATTTCGGTTATTTCACTTCCTTCAATGCTTCTCTCTGGTTCCTTTTCAGGTCATCGAATTCTTTGTTTATTTGTTCCTTTATTTCTTTCCAGCTCTACCTACATTCTTTCTGAAAATTCTGTATTGTCTCTAGTATTAAAGCTCTGAATTGTTCTTCTGGTAATCTCTTCCATTCTGGGTTGGTGAGATCTGTTATTGAGGGGTTGTAGTAGCTCATTGTTTCTTTGTTAATTTTTCTTCCCATGGTTCCCCTGTTGTTAAATTTATATCTTTGCTGCTCTTGAAAGTTTTCTCATCCAATCTCTACAGTGGGGATTTAGAGGTGTCTGATGTATATACAGGGACAGGTTGTGTTCAGTGATAAAAGTTGGGTGAGAGGTCACAGTGATGAATGCAGGAATACGGTAAAGAAGAGGGTATCTTCCAGCAGAATAAGAGGTTGAGTGTGTTGAGGTGATATCTTGTAAAGATTAGAGATGGTAGATATGTCAGGAGATTCTGGTAGTCAATATAGAGTTTTGAGTGTGGTAGTATGAGATGGTCTTGATATGAGACAGAAAAAAAGAAAAAGAAAAGAGAGGAGGTAAAGTGTTGAGGAGAGGAATATAGAGAGAAGGGGGAAGGGAAGCTTGTAAAAGGGATAAGGAGGAGATTCAACCAGCTAAGCAAATAATAACAAAGCAAACAATCATCTAAACAAACATAAAAAAAATCAAGGCAATACAAAACGAAAACAGAGTAAAAACAGATAAAACTTAACACCAAAAAAACCCCAAAAAACAAAACCCAAAACCTAAAAACAACAACAAGCAACAGAAACAAATACCCTGCTAGTTCGTGAGTACCGAGCTTAAATTTTTGAGTGTGTCTCTGGCATTTTTATTTGCTCTGTCAGTCTTCTCCCACTGATAGGTTACGTCTCTGGGCTCTCCACAGTGTCTGTCTGTGTTTCTCTCTCTGCCTTTGCTGATGGCAGGAGTGCAGTCTAAATGCCAGTCCTTTTCAGATTCCCTATGTGCACTGGGTTCTTCCTGCACTTCTGTTCCTGTCTAATCGCTAGAAGGGCGGGTGATTGAATCTGTCCTTTGTATATGCACCCCTTGGGTGCAATCCAACTTACAGATCCCTGCTGCTTGGAGTTCTGTTGTTGATTGCTCCACCTCTGGTCGCTGCGGGTGCAAGAAGACAAAGGAGGTCTGGATATCTGCAGAACATTGGCTGGGAAGAGGTGGCACACAAGGTGGCACCCGCCGGTTCGCAGCGCCCGTCAGCTCCCTTGTTTTCCCTGGGATCTGTGCCACTCTGCTCCTCTTTCCTTCTGTCATGAGGTTGTGTTTGCAGCCGTTTTGGTTCAAGCTCTGCTGTGCAGTCAGCCGTTCAGGCTCTGGAGCAGTGCTCTGGGGTGATCCCACTGGAGCTTACGCTGATCATCCCATGCATTCTGGTCACTGTGGCTGGTGCGGGGATCCCCGCCTGGGTAGGGTGTGGAGTCCTGGAGGTGCTCACTCCACACCTTGTCCAGTCGTTGGTCCATCGCAGTGTTTGTAGATCCCAGTGTCTGGCTGGCCACTGCAACTCCAGGTCTTGGTTCCACAGCCTGGCGCTGAGCGCAGAGCCGCTGCGCAGAAGTCTCCTTTTCTTCTCTGATCAGCTCTCTGGGTCTTCTTTAGTTGTGGTTCAAATTTAGCTTTTTTGTTGTTTTTTTCCTTCTGTTAAGAAGCTGTTTTTATGGCAAATTTGATTTGAAATCACAGCGCCTGGGAAAAGGTGTTTCACTCAGACGCCATCTTGAATCAATCTTCCATGATGCCTTTTAGACCTTTCTCCTCTTCAGTTTAGCTTTCATGTTGTTCTCATTGCTTTTACTGGCCTTTTTGGTTCCTTGAGTAAACAGAACTCCTGTCTTACTCAGAGACTTGGTATGTGTTGATTCCTCTGCCTTGGGAATTCTTTTCCCCAAGTTTCACTTGAATAATGTGATACTAATTCTTCCTGTCCAGTAAAATGTCACATCTCTTTTATAATATTATCCATTCTCAGCTTCTAAACTAAGCCTCTTTGTTTAGCTTATTTTATTTATTTTTGTTTCATAGAATTTATCATAGGTTGTAACTATAATATGTACAGAGTGCAATTATCTTTTTATTATCTGTCTTCCTCACTAGATTATATGCCCCATTAGGTAGCAACCATGTCTGATTTTCTTATCTCTATTTCCCTAGCTACCATCATAATGATGAGTGTGCAATAAAGATCTTTGATTGAATGAAAATCAACTTTTAGACATGCAAGTAGATGGATGAACACAAAAAGAAAAAATACCCATTTTTCAAATTATTTTTATGTCAGGGCCAGAGTATTAGGTAGATTGTTTTGATCATTTTTACTGAGTAGCTGTTCTGACAGGTTAGTCATAAATGCCTCAGTATTGAAAGAGCAACCACCTGTCATTTACTCAGAGTCACGTTTTGAAACACATTTGAAATGCTGTGTATTAGAACAATAAGTATTCTTTCACCAGTTGCTTATAACAGTGCTATTTAGATAGCTGATTATTAAGTTGGTTCAATGTTCAAACACAGTACTATGTTTATACCAAGGTAGCAGAAATGTTCACTGAAAATATTATAAAACATTTGTTTTTTTTTAAAAAAAGTTAATATGAAGTAGCCATTTTGAGTTTAATTGCAGATAATATTTATGATCATGTAGGATTTTCTAGATGACAATTCTCGAAATTCTTTCTTATATATGGCTCTTTAGACCCACCTCATGAAAATTTTCCCCTGCCTTGGGTTGGCAGAAAGCCAGCTTACTGTCCCTAAGAGCTGACTGAAAATTCATCTTTTAATTTATGCATATTTCATGATTGCTTTCTCTGTACTTGTGCCCTGAAACAGTTAAATCACAAAGAGCATGACTCTATAAATCCAAATCCAAAAATGTCACAAATAATTGTGGGTTTAGGACCTAAGGAATTATAAGAGAATGCAATTGACAGAACAGCTACTTATTGGCTCTAGTCACTCTATCAAAAAACAACCCACTCATGTGCATGTATGCCATTACATTATGATATGAAACTACGATGCATCAATAAATGTAAAAAATAACAATGACAACCCACTCTAACTCATTTAGTAGACAAAACACATATGTGAATATATATGGAAATGCCACTCTGCTAAAATGACAAAATATCCCTTACGGAGTATTGTGGCTGGCCCCTAAATCTATAGGCAACTTATGGTCTAATGATGTCACATATTTTCCAAATTCTGGAAATGTTATTGGAGCCTCCATTTGCATTGAGTAAAATTGATGATTATGGTATGGAGAGATATCAGTAAGAGGGTGGAATAGGAGCTCCCACGTTTTACTAACCCAGACAGAAAGTTCAACTAGTAACTATCCACAGGTAAGAACATCTTGGTGAAAACCCTAAAACTTGAAAATAAATCTGACTCACTTGTGTGCTGCACAAAAGGGACTAAAAATTTCATGAAAATGGCAGGGGAAGCTATCTTGCTTTAAATGTATTGCTGTCTCCTTCTTCCAGGTTGGCCCAATTACATACAGAGAGGACTTCCTTCGGGATCATGGTTCCTACAAAGAGGAAAGAGAACTGGATATGGATACCTGCCTTCCCTAGCATTATGAGATGATTTCAAGGAAGCCCATTTCAGTCTCACTTCATGGAGAATGCAGGGGGAAATGGCAGGTGATCACAATCATCTTGATCAGTGACTCCCCCTAACCTCAGGACCACTCCTGCAAACCTGTCCAACTGCTAAACTTAAGTAGCAGTACCATCTGCCCAGGGAATACACCAGGGTCTATCCTGGTCAGAGGTGTTTGCAGTACCCATTAAGCAGCCCAACCTGATAGTAGAGCCTAGCCAGCTGTCCCATCCTAACTCAGAGCAAAGGTGGTAGTAGGCCAGCCAGCTACAGAAAATGAAAGCAAACTCTGCCTTCCCAGGCTTGTGCCAGCTAGTCCATCCAGAATCACAGGCTAGACTAAGTATGAAGGTTTATCCCTGCCAAAGAACACCTGACAGAGACAGAAAAGAGGGCTGTCTCCTCAAATGCATGGAAACCAATACTAGACACAAGGGTTATGGAAACTCAAGGAACCACGACACCTCCAAAAGAAACTAACAAAGTTCCAATAACAGACTGTAAAGAAAAGGAGATCTATGAAATGACAAAGAATTCAGAACAGTCCTCTTAAAGGAATTCAATGAACTGTAAGAACATATATATATATATATATAAAATTAAATGAAATTTGAAAAACAATACACAAATGAAATGAGAAGTTTGACAAAGGAATAGAAACAATTAATAATTAAAGTCTGAAGAGGCTCCTCTGAGTAATGCCTCGAGTTAATGGCAAAACGACCTCAGAATCCGTGTCTCAAATGATCCCTTGGCTTGGAGCTTTGCACTATACCTGAAAGATGTATTGTGACCTGCACTCAAGGAAGAATGGCATGTAGTTTGGACAAAATTGACCATTTATATAAAAAAGATGAACAAAAACAAAAACTTCTTTTCTTTCCAGAGATAGGTGGGTCCTTTTCATGCTTTTTGGTTTAGGCTATGTTGGACTTGCCCTGGAGACAAAACGAATCACCCCTTGAGACCTCTTGAGACACTAGTTTTTAAGGGGTAATGCTGATTGCATCTGTTTGGCTAGGCTCCTAGAATCTTCGTTGTCATTATCAGTTCAGTTCATCTAATCTAGATATCTATAACAAGAGTTCTTTTCCCAGATTTAAAAAGGCAATAAAAGGCTTAGTAGAGCTGGGCATGGTGATGCACATGTGTAATTCCAGTACTTGGGAGGCTGAGACAGGGGGATAGCAAGTTTGAAGACTGCCATAGTGAGATTCTTGGCAACCTAGCAAGACCCTGTTTCAAAATAAAAAAAATAAAATAGGGCTGGGGGTGTAGTTTGGAGGTAGAATGCCTCTGAGTTCAATTCCCAGTACTTCCCCCACTAAAAAGGATTAGTAGATATAATAAATGAACCTGTACTATAGAAAGAGAATCATATGTATTTTTATATGAGAAATATAAGCATAAATTAATAAGCAAGAAACCAAATACACCATGAATTATGGCTATGGTATTAACTTTGTATATCTCTTTCTTGCTTTGTTATTCATAAAATCAGACCCAGAAATGGCAAAGAGAGAAGTGTCTGAACTAACCTATTTGGGTTCTTTGTCACCCAGATTATGAGTTATGGATGACCTTTCTTTTTGTCCTGTGCTTATGAATATGCCAGTGTTGAATGACAATTGTAGAGAATGTTATGGCTTTTTTAAAAAACTTTCAATGTTTATACTTAACTAAAGAAAGCTTTTTTGATCAACTTAGTGGAGATATAATTTATATGCAATAAATGCACACATTTCAAAGGTAGAGATCAATGTGTTTTGACAAATTATGCATCAATGTAATGTAGATACAGAACATGTCATCACTTAAGAAGATTCCCTCTTGCCCCTTGTCACTCATTCTCACTTCCCCAATCACTTTCCAGTCCCAAGAAATCACTGATTTGCTTTCTGGGTCTATAAAATAGTTTTGCTTATTTTTGAACTTTATATAAATGGAATCATATGATATGGACTCATTTGTGTCTGGTTTCTTTTGCTCAGCATAAAACATAGCATCCGAAGGTGTGTGGAAAAATCAAAGGAACTGCAGTGCACATAGGATAACTTAAAAACCACCTTCTAATTATGAGTTCTCTTACTATCCAAGAGAATAGTGCTCAAGAAGTTAAATGGTGGTGGTGAGGGCTATGTTCCTGGTAATAGTCTAACTATCACTATTAATCCAAACATCCTGTTAATAAAAATAGTTCCCTGAGAGGCTTTTCAAGACCTTGGAATGTTAAAATTCTCCACTAAATGTATAAAAGTGTGTTTTCAAAAATTAAATTTTAAAATAATTTTCTCCCAGACGCAGTTTTTTAAAAAGGTAGCATTTGAAAATTGTCAAAGGTATATTCAAACAATTTTAAGTATGTCACTTTTATTTCCAGGGCCTTAATATTAATATCATACTGTCATTGTTGACTAAAATAGGAGAGAGGAATAAGGGACACAGAACAGAGCCTGAGTTCAAGTGATCTGAAATTACCTTGATATGATTTTAAGCTTATGGAATGGGAAGAGATTTGGAGTGTGAGAATATATAAGGATATAGTAACCTTTTCTCTGAGGTTATGCAGATGAGGAGAGCTAAAAAAAATACTGGCTTTAATGCAGTGTATTCAGACAAATGCCACCTCCAAAAAAGGTATCTGAATGAATAGATTGGCCAGGAAATTAAGGTTGAAAACGAGCAGTGCTGGAAATGATGAGTTTGGAAAATGAATGTGTTTTTGCTGAGATGTGAAGTGGAGGGAGAGGGATAAAGGAATAGGATTGATGAAGATTTTGCGATTTGGTACTAAACAATGTGGACTGGTACTAGTGATTCAGCCTCTGGATAGATGGTGTCATATTGTGATTTACAACCATGGATCTGGGAGTAAAGGATGTTATTTGCATTGATCATACAGTCATATTTCATCAGATTTAGATCTTTAAAATAAATGGAAGGCATTTGATAACATTTGTATAGTAAATTGCTGAGAATTGATTACAAATGATAAAATAAAAGGGGTTGAAAATGAACTGGTGAAAAGATTGAAAAAAAAAAAAACCCTATAATTGCATGAGAAAGTAAAACTGGTTTTTTCAGCTCTGGATCCAGGCTCTATTTTGTTATGGTTTGACAGGCAATTTAAACCACAGAATTAAACAGGAAAGGATATGGCTTTAAAAATAAATGAATCTAAAGAGTCATAGCTTTTAATTTTTTTTAATCTCAGAAGAAATCAAAACTTCTTATAAATGTACTTTGTTGTTCCAACTTTCCTTTTATTTAGCAAAAGCTTCTGTGTGCAGGAGTTTACAGTGAGTGGCTGACATGGATTTATTGTAAGCGTTTGCCACTAAAGGACAGCTTTAATGAAATATCTGAAGTTATTATTGTTCGAGACCTTCCAGCAAAAAGTCATTCAAGTGATTGCTACTTTTGAAACCACTTCCAGAATTTTTTTTTGTTTTAGTATATTTTATTTGTATCATTTGAAAGTGTTACCTATTTTTCTTGCCAGTGACTTCTCTCCTTGAGGCAAACAAAAGATGAGTTTTTTGGGTCTTTTGTTAATGATCACCCAGAAGAGTTCCCAGAGTCAGGGGTCAGGAATGTACTTTTATCTTAATCTTGAGCTTCAGGATTGGCTCTGTGGGTGGGTGACCCGCACTCACACTTGGCTCTATGCTTAGAATGGCCCTGCACTTAATTTAATGGTTATGGTCTTGAAATTCTTAATAATTTTTAAACAAGGGCATCTGCGTTTTCTTTCTGCAAGGGCCTCACAAATTATATAGTCAATCTTGCTGATAGTAACATAATACTGACATTTATTGCGTGCTTTCCTTGTACCAGACATTGTTTTAGGTTTCTTTCATGTGTCACCTCACTTAATATTTATACCAACCCTCTGGGTTAGGTGCTGTGGTTCCCACTTCACAGATGAAGAACTGAGCATGGAGAGGTTAAACAGGCCACGCGGGTGGGCGCTGGAGCAGAGTTGAGTGCAATTCACACATGCTGAGCCCCGGCTCCTGACTGCTAACTCTGCTGCCTCTGTTCCATTCTTTTTTTTTTTTTTTTTTTTTTTTTCCTTTTCTGCTCCTAATTGGAAATTCTCATTCCCGGTGGTGTATGCTCAAATGGCTAATACCTATGGAAAACTGTAAAAAATTTGCTTGCTGAGAATGTACTTGACAAATACAAATATATGACCTGAAGAAAAAGTAACTGTAAGAGGGAAGAAGTTTTTTTTTTTTTTTAAGAAAAGGTGAGAGCACAGCCTGCAGCCACATGACACCTTGGATGGCCAGCCTGGGAGGAGGGAGAAGGGATCAGAGCCAGGCAGGCTGGCAGATAAAAAGAACTTAAGGAAGTACAATCCATGCTGCTGGTTTAGCAATTTGATTATGGCTGATGCAGGGGACACAAATGCCCAAGGTTTTAAATTGTTTAGGGAGACTAGGTGAGAACACTTTTCTGATTTGCAGGTGGCAGAGTGTATGAATCCTGGTGGGTATGTGGCAGGAGATGGCTAATGCAGGCCAGATGTTGGGAAATGCAGTGAGACACTTTCATGCAGCTGGGGCCAGGCATGGGGTTGCAAGCTTGCTGGTTCAGGCTTCTCAAGGAGGCCCTCTCGCTGATTCTCCATCACCTCTCTACGTGGCACACGGTAGCACTCAGTGATGTGTGAGCAACGAATCAACGACTCTAGCCACTGCCAACCCTGCCAATGTTTAGGGCCGGCTCTGTATTGGGCAGCTGTTTTTCTGACCGCCCGATTGGATCCATCAGTAAGTTATAACTTGTCTCTCTTCTCCATCTCAGTCCTTATCACAGCTGCTGATATGGAGTAGATCAGCGACTTTGCACACTGTGTCTGTCTCCTTTGGTCTTTCATTCCTCATGCTCAGCATACTGAGTAAAGGATTGAATGTTGTTACAAATCAAAATCAACCCTTTAGGTCCCAGTTCCTTGTAGGATAAATATGGTGCCTTAGCACGCTGATTTTTGATAACTTGATGCAGTGTGCTCATTACTGATAGACTCAGATGAATGTTTTTTGCTTTGAGTCAACTTTAATGCTAAATGCTGGTGTGATATGTCATATAACAAGAAATACGTATTTGGCCTTCATCCCTGGTTCCTGGTATGGGGCTCTTCAATTCTTTGCAATTTCCTGAGAGGTAGGGATTAGAGCAGGATCTTTTGTTGTTCATGATAAGCTATCTTTAACTATGCCTGAATTTATGCTTACGAGACTGTTTTTAGGCGCCTAGATGGCTTCGGGGTGGGGGGACAATTGCCAGAGGAACCAACCATGTAATTAGAAGGTGGAAACTGTCAGCCTCAGCCTCCCATCTCTGGGATGGAGACAGAGGGTAGAGGTTGAGTTAATCACCAATGGCCAATGATTTAATAAATCATTCTACATAACGAAACCTCCATAAACCCCTAAACTGTGGGATACAGGAAACATGCAGGCTGGTGAGTGTGTCCATGTGCCAGAGGAAGTATCAAATCCATGGGCACGCTCTTGTGTTCTGGAGCCTTCCAGGCCTTGCCCTATGTATCTCTGCATCTGATTGCTCATCAATAGCCTTATAATAAACTGGTTATGTGAGCTGTTCTAGCAAATTATTGAACCCAGGGGGGCATTATGGGAAACCCGGATTTATTTCTAGTCAGAAATAAATTTATTTATTACAGTCAGAAGTATGGACTCATGATTGACATCAGGATAAGGGTGTGGCCCTGTGGGCTGAGCCCTGAACTTGTGGGGCCTGTGGGAATTCTAGGTAGTTAGCGTCCCAATTGAATAACTCATTAGAAACCCAGTTGGTGTGCGGAGAGCTGAGAAACTGATCAGTGGTGTAGAAAAAGCCCACATATTTGGTGTCAGAAGGATTATGAGTGGGAATAGATAATAGTAGTAGCTGGTCAACTAGACGAACACATTTGCTTGGAAAAGGAATCAGTAAGAGGGGAATCCAAAATATTTACCTTCTAGACAATGTTCTTCCTGGAAGAGCATTTTTATCTTTAATATTATCAAAAGTGGGATTTGAAGAACTGGTAGCCATGTGGTTATCCTTAGCTCTATCAGATGTATTCACCATCCCCAGCATTTCAATTGCAGGGCTGGCCTCATAAAGCACATCTCAGCTTTCCCAAGTCATCGTTTTACCTGGCAGTTTAAATGTGTACCTTCTCTCTGGATATTTTACCATCTTTTATTTTTTTCTCCACCAGACCTGTAATTCTGACAAGACAGGTTAAATACTGTTGCTTATCAGTTTTTTTTTGTCCCTTGAACCCAGGGACATTCTACCTCCGAGCTATATTCTCAGAACTTTCTATTTCTTATTTTGAAACAGGGTCTTGCTAAGTTGCTGATGGTCTTGTTCAGTTGCTGAGGTTGACCTCGAACTTGCGATACTCTTGCCTCTGCCTTTCAAGTACTGGGATTACAGTCATGCACCACCACACCCAGCTCATCAGTAGTTTTAAAGAGTGACCTTGCTATAGTCACCTTTGCTTATTTACCTTGTCACCTTCAAGGATATCCCATCACACTTAAGATGGCTCACTACTTGTGTCTGGTCAGAAGTGTTGTTTTAAATTTCAAGTGTTGAGCTAAATAGCATGATGCACTAAATATGAAGGAATAGCAAAAAAATGTTCTCAATTATTAAGCACTTTGAAATATCAATTACACAAAAATAAAAGAAGCCACAAATTTAATCTTTTTACTATTTTGACAACTTAAAATTCAGACATTTAGGCTATAAGCTCTGTGTGCAGGGACTCTGATCACTTTGTTATAGCTCCACCCCTATGGCCTACTACTGTGCCTGGAAAACACTAGCAGCTCAACATTCCATGATTGCTTTCTTAGCATTCTGATCTGAGCATACTTGACCTTGATTTTTGAAGATAATAAAATTATTGATAAGTAAAACTGGACATTTTTATTGTTATCCACCTTCTAGTGTGTACACTGAAGGAGTGATGGGTTAGTCCCAAGGCATTATGGGTAGGGCTGCTGCGTACACTGAAGAAAGGCAGAGGATGGAATTGAGAGGATAATCGTCGCTGTCCTCTTTGTTCTTCCTATTTCCTTATATCTGTTTTTTAAGGTACTAGTGACAAACCCAGGGTTTCGCACATACTAGGCAAGTGCTCTACCACCAAGTTACAACTCTAGCACTTTTAAAATTTTTTACCTTGAGACAGGGTCTCACTAAATTTCTCAGTCTGTCCTTGACTCATGATCCTCCTGCCTCAGCCTCGAGTAGCTGCGATTATAGGTGTGCACCACTATGCCTGGCTCCTGTTTTCCTACTGAATATGGGGCTAATGTAAAGGGACAATTTCAAAAGGAATGTGTAGGATGAAAGGTTCAGTACCATTTAGATGTGTGTGTAACTCATCTGCCATCTAACTATTTTTCTCTGCCTAGACATCAGGGGAGAAAGCATGCTGCCTGCAAGAGCATCTTAGGGATGTAGTGCAAACAAAGGATGTGCATCTGGTCCTTGGTGAGGAGTTCTCTACTAATGAGTTTGGTGGTGGTGGGGGGGTGCTTTAGAAAAAAAATGGGCCTTTGAGCCCTAGGAAAACCTTTTCTCTTTCTCTAAGAACACTCAAGAGGCTGTGCACTTATACACCTGTTTTTTGGTGGCATAATTCTAGGTGTCTGTTAAAAGTTTACAAGTGAACAGGTGCAAAGTTATCCATGTGGTGTCAGGCACAAGGGGGCAGAGCACCCGCAGAATGTATCAGCTCTGACAGCGCTGCATCTGTTGTCTCTGAAGGTAGCAAATATTATTACAAGGAATCCTTTACTTCCTCAAGCATGCTAGAAAAGTAGAAATCCGTAAGAGAAACTCTAGATTCAAGGTGGGTTTGAAATTGCACCATAAGTTGCTCCTGCTAAATCCGAGTTGCCTGTAAGCCACAGCCTTTGAAATGAAACACATTTCACAAATTGGGCTTTCCTAGCATTTCTTTCAGAGAAGCAGCTGTCTCATTTCCTCTAATAAGGCAATAAGCCTGAAAATGCAATGGAAACCTTCAGGGTATATGATTAGAGAGGCTTGTCCACACAAACTAAATGAGTGCCACAGGGCAATGTGAGGACCCTTCCCCAGTAACATAGTTCCGTGACCTAGGTGGAGAGGGGTCTTGGGCTTCCTCTGTTGTTCTAGGCTGTGTGTGTGTGTGTGTGTGTGTGTGTGTGTGTGTGTGTGTGTGTATGTGTGCATGCTAGAGATTGAACCAGAGGCATTCTATCTCTGAGCTATACCCTCAGCCCTTTTTATTTTGAAACAGGTCTCGCTAAGTTGCTGAGGATCTCACTAAATTGCTGAGGCTGGCCTTGAACCTTCAATTCTCCTGTCTTAGCCTCCAAAGTACTGTGATTATAGACATGAGCCACCATGCCTGGCTCTGTTGTTCTGTTTTTATGGAGGAAACAAATTAAAGAGATCCAATGTGGGGAACGTTGATTTCCAAGACCAAAACCAGACTGCAAGGAACTATTTTTAGAATCTGCATGAGTGAAACACTGGTTTCTGATCACAGAACAAATTCTAGAGTGGCATTATAGAAGGAGTGCCATACTTATACACTGGGTGGACTTGTTGCTTCTGTCCATTGGAATAGGAAAGGAATTCTCTCCGGATAGAACCTAAAAAGAGTCAATATGAAGAAGGATGAGGAGAGAAATTGCTTTGAATGGAGACTGGCTTTTCCTGGAGTCCTTACTTTTTTCAAAATAAGTACTGGTGTTGATCCAGATATTCTGCACATCATAAGTGACTCTTCTCACTTGCACCCCGCAGGCTTGGTTCATGAGAACGTAACATAAAAAATCCTAACTTTGTAAGTGTACTATCAATAGTTCTCAGTGGATCATGGCAGAGAAGAGGAAGGGAAGAATTAGAATCAGTTAGGAATATTTTCCCTTGGATGTGAAACCTCTACACATATAGTGCTTTCCCATTTTTAATCATCATTTTTAAAGGCAGCTTATGCTCTGGAGTGAGACTGACCTAAATTTGAACCAGGGAGCTTTATCTTTGGTCAGTGGGTACAGTAAAAACAATTTGCATGATATAAGGAGAAAAATAACATTCAATTAACAAGGGATTGCTATGTGCCAGTTAATGTTCTAAGTGCTTTTTAAAAGAGGAGGTACTAAGCTGGACATGATAGCGCATACCTGTAATTCCAGTACTTGGGAGGCTGATACAGGAGGATTGCAAGCTTGAGGCCAGCCTCAGCAACTTGACAAGACCCTGTTTCAAATAAAAAATAAAATAGGGCTGGGCACATAGCTCAGAGGTAGAATGCCTCCATGTCCAATCCCCAATACTCTCGTATTCACACACAAAAAGAGGAGGTACCTCTATAGTGCTTTTCATTTCATCTGAAATATGAAAAAATGGAGACCTAAGGAAGTTAAGTACCTGGTGTGCTGATAGATCAGACAGGTATGAAGTGGCAGAGCCCTGGTTCAGATTTAGGTCAGTCTCACTCCAGAGCATAAGCTGTCTTTAAAAATGAAGATAAAAATGGGAAAGCACTACATGTTTGTAAAGTGTAGTAGTTTCACTCCAAGGAAAAATATTCCTAAATGATTCTAATTCTTCTCTTTCTCTTCCTTGCCATGACCCACTGAGAACTATTGATATTGCACTTATAAAGTTAGGGGTTTTCATGTGTACTTTCTCATTTACAAATTGAAAGCATTTTCCCCCAGCCATTCCATCCTCAACAGCTGTTTTATTTCCTTTAATAATGCAATAAGTTCTGAAATACAATGTAAATCATCAGGGAGTATAATTAGAATAAGGTTGCGGCATAAAATCCAGAACACCAATTAAACCCAAATTGCAGTTAGAAATGAATAATTTTTACAGTGATAAGTATGTATCAAATATTATATAGGACATACTTATCCTAAAATATTATTCATTGTTTTTTGAAATTCAAACGTAACAAAGTGTTCTGTATCTTTATTTGCTACATCTGGAAACTGTGAATTAAATTGGGGTTGTGTATACAAGCTGAAACTTGGGTTTGCTCCTTCATGTCATTTCTGCAGAGGGCAAGAGAAAACTCACACAAAATGGGGAAAATTACACAAAATTTTTCTAATGTCAAACAGTGTTTTCAGACATTGATATTTTGCATGGTATAATCATGATTGATTATTTGGCATTTATAAATAGTTCCATTGCAGCTCTACTATGGCAAGATAATGCAAACCTCATTTCAATATTTTCATGTCTTTACTTTTTATCTGAATGTACTGCAGGGTCTTTGAGGTTTGGTGGGAAAAAAATCTTCCCTCAACATGAACATGAACTTATATAATTGAGATCAGTTTTTCTGCTTTCAAAGGCTGGCGACATGGGGAGCTGAGGTCATCCCTTTATCCACTGACTCTGAGTCCTTGACTCGACAGAATCATGGCTGTATCCTTACTCCGCTAATATCTCTGATCTAACTCAGAAAAGTTGGCCAAATCATTAAAGCTACAGGGATGCCTGTTTTTCTGGGCAAAGAAGCTTATTTGGTAATAATATTCAGTGAGAATCGTGGTGGTGGCAGTGATGGTGGCAATGGTGGTGGTGAGTGTTAGGATGTAGGAGGGAGGGAGCAGAAAGTGATTTCCTTGTTAGAGTGATTTTGACTGCCCAAACTACTAGGTTTTAGAAATTTCCTTGAAGAATATTTTAGAAATATATCTGTTCATTGAGCACTGCATATTTTAAGTAATAGATCAGCCTCAAAGCAGCAGTTTTTATTAAAAAAAAAAGATGCACATGGTATAGTAGTGAAACATTACTGGAACTTTGTGAAATGAAAGAAATAAAAAAGCTTTATTTTCTGACGATATTTATAGGTTCTTAAGGCCCCCATTGCCATTGCTTTTCAAATCACCATCTCTGACTGATGATGTGTCCCAGATTTGGTTACTTTTCTCCTCATGTTAATTTCAGATGTTTTTCACTGGGTGAATATGGATTGATAATATACAGGAAAGTAAAAACACACTGGAGAGTTTTAATATATAGTCAAAAGGTATCAGTTGTAAGTGATCTGAGAACTCAGACCTCTCACCCACTCTCTGTTTTATTTAACAACTCCCAGTCTATTAAGAGTTTGCTTCACTCAACGATTTCATGTTAATCATCTTTTGTTTTATAGCTCTTTATTCCTGCTGGAATCAATATCCCATCAACTTCACCGACCATCTACTTTGTGATCTATGAGATGGCGCTAGTACAGGGCTGAATTTATACCAAAGCAATTTGCTTTTAAATGTTACTAGCTCTTTATCCAAAACATTTCTTCCAGTTTATTCTCATAATTTTACTGCTTCTCGCAAAACTGCTTCCTCACTTTTAGAGAACAAGGAATGACAACTATAAGGTAAAAATGCCAAGATTGAGGATACAGAAATTGGACTTGAAAACACAAGAGTTAAACCCATGAAATGATGGAGGTTAACAGGAGGAGTGTTGGCTGTGTTTCACACTATGTGGCTGCTGTAGGACAAACTTGATGAATTCATTCTCACCTTACTGGAAAACTGGATCGCTTCAGTGAGAGCGTATTTTAAAGCAGTCTTGTATCCTGCTGGTATATTCAGATTGCCTTGATTCAAGCAAAATTAATCAATTTGGGTGCCCTGTAGATGTACTATATGATAATGTTGGGCCCCTTTCTTTCTCTGTGGTTACCCTCATTTGGCTGGTGGCAGCTGTCCTTTAGATCATTAGTATAAATCCAAGTTGCACACCACAGGGGGCTCTGGGTTCTTTGCAAAGATTAATTTAGAAATTAAAAGTGCATTATCCCCCTCTAAAAACATATTACCCAGATTGTAATGCCAGCATTTTTAACAAAATGAATGACTAAGTTACATTCCTTAATCTTATCACCAAATGTAATTGTTTGCTGTCACTGGGAAGAGGACAATGAATATATATATATATATATAAAATTTATATATATATTTATATATATATATTAAAAATATATATATTTTTGGTGGTACTAGGGGTTGAACTCAGGGGTGTTGTATTTATGAGCTACATTTCCAGCTCTATTTTATTTTTATTTTAAAACAGAATCTCACTAAGTGCTGAGGGTCTCACTAAGTTGCCAAGGTTGTCCTTGACCTGTGATCCTCTTATCTCAGCCTCCCAAGTACTGGAATTACAGGTGTGTGACATTGCTCAGGTATGGTGAATTCTTTCTTGATGCCTGTAAATTATCTGAGAGCTCAATTGTCTTTCTCTGTTTTTTTATTCTTTATTTTGAAACCAGGTCTCACTAAGTTGCAGAGTGCCTCACTAGGTAGCTGAGGCTGGCCGCGAACCCGGATCCTCCGGTCTCAGCCTCCCGAATGCTGGGATTACAAGCGTGCGCCACCACGCCTGGCTGAAAAATAATTTCTTATGTTTACTCTTTTGATTACCTAGCAAGTTGCATCTTAGCAAGGTCTGTATTTTATGTGTTTAATGACTACTTTGTAGCTCAGACTAAATGAACAGCTATAACTTTGGGTTACTATATGTGACACCCTATATATGTGGCCATGGGTGTGTATATATCTAAGAGCCAAGTATGCTACGTATCTAGGTTCATTTAAATGTTCTATGAGAGCTGGTAAAGGTAAAGGTATATGGGCTTTATATACATGCAAGCTAACTAATAAGTGATCTCTCTATGCAATGTGTATTGTATTAATATCTTGAGTTACTAAAACTTCTGCCATCTATGTTTTAGTACAGTTAAAAATTCATCACTAAGACCTGGTCTATATCTGTTTGCTTTAAGTGTTCTATTATATGTTAAGATTAAGTTAAAAAATATTAACTTATGTACTGTATTAATTATTACTGGCTTCTTTATTAGTTAAATATATTTATGTCTCCTAAGTATCAAATGTGGGATAGCCCCAGAGGGGACTTTGGATCCCAATATTAACTCTCAGAACAGGAGAGGATCCTGACTGAAGCCAGGAGGCTGGTGCTGGAAGATGACGGAAGACCAACCACCCAGCTGAATCTCATCGATGGGGCCTTTCCCTGACTCGCCCAAATTGGCACTTTAACAAGACTGAAGGTAGGGAGCATCTCTGAGTGTACCATCAGGTTCTAATGGCCAGTCTCTGTGCAGCGGCTAGAAAGCCGACCAATTTGGCCAACGTATGTGCAGTTAAACAGGAACCCAGTGAGAGCCCCATAGTCTTTTTAGAACGAATTCTCAATGCCTTTAGGCAGTACCCCCCTATGGTTCCCCAGGCAGAGGAAACAAAGGCAACTGTGATTTTAGCCTTTGTAAATCAGGCAGCCCCAGATATCAGGAGAAAACTTCAGAAGCTGGATAGATTGGGGACCAAACTATTCCAAACCTGCTCTGGGTAGTAGAAAAGGTATACAACACCAGGGAAACCCCTGCGGAGAGACAGGAGCACATGAGACTGGAAGATAAGGAATTGACTAGGATATTTTTCGAAGGGCAAAGTGGGGACAGGGACAAGAAAGGCAGGCAGAGCAGGGCCTGGCAGGATGACAGAAGACTGCACCAGTTAGAAAAGGACCAGTGTGTATATTGGGACATACTGGGAGAGAGAGGACACTGGGCCCGAGAGTGCCCAAAGATTGCTAGGATAGTGGGCGAATGCAAAGAAGGCCCAAATATGCCAGGAAGAAGTTACCTACCTGGGTTATAAACTAAAAGGGGCCTCAGATGGCTCATGGAGGCAAGGAAGGCGACTGTCCTAAAGATCCCAGTGGCCACCAGCCGGAGAAAAGTGAGGGAAGTCCTGGGATTGGTGGGCTACTGAAGACTATGGGTCCCAAATTTCGCAGAGATAGCAAAACCTTTTTACCGGGGGAGTAGAAGAGATAAAAACTGGACATGGACCCCCGAAATGGAGCGTCCGTTTCACCAACTCCAAAAAGCTATGCTGGAGGCACCTGCCCTGGCCTTACCAGACAAGCCCTTTCTGTTATATCGATGAGCAAAAGGGAATAGCAAAGAGGGTACTGGCTTAGACTCTGGGACCTTGGAAACGACTGGTAGCCTACCTATCAAAAAACTGGATACAGTAGCAGGAGGATGGCCTCCATGCCTCTCAATGATAGCGGCCACTGCCTTATTGGTTAAGGATGAACCATAACTACCCCACATGCCATCAAGGGGATTCTAAAGCAGCCACCAAACCAGTGGATAACCGATGCCTGGCTGGCCCATTACCAAGGACTCCTGCTAGATGTTCCCTGCATACTCTTTCAGAACCCTGTCACTTTAAATCCAGCTACTTTACTGTCCATCCTGGAGGCTGAGGCTCCGGTGCATGACTGTATTGCAGTCTTGGCAGAAATGACTTCAGTCCAAAGAGACTTAAGAGACCAGCCCCTGAACCAGTGTGATTACTTGTGGTTCACGGATGGGAGCGGTTGTATGCAAAATGGACAAAGGTATGCAGGGGCAGCAGTGGTGGACAACAAGGGCAAGGTAACATGGGCCGACAGCCTACCAAAGGGCATTTCAGCACAGAGGGTGGAGTTAATTGCATTAACTCAGGCCTTGAAGCGGGCTGAAAATAAGCGCCTGACTGTGTACACTGATAGTCGCTATGATATGTACACAGGGCATTGTATCAAGAATGGGGTTTCATGATGGCAGAAGGAAAAGAAAACAGGAATGAGTTAGAGATATTGAACCTTTTGGTGGCAGTACAGAAGCCAAAAGAGGTAGCTGTGATCCATATCCCGGGCCATCAAAAAGGGGATAGCCCAGAGGCAAGAGGCACCTGGGCGGCCAATGAAGCAGCACGGATAGCTGCTATGGCAACAGAAAAATTTAAAACCTCCTATGTTATGACTGCACAACTGCCTGTGCTGGGGGCAAATCTTGTGCTGCCCTCACCCAAGTATTCCCAGAAAGAGGTTGCTTCGATGCAGGAAAAGTTAAAAGCAAAGTCAGGCCATAATGGATGGTACATGGACAATGAAGGCAATTGGATTCTCCCCGAGGATTTGGGAAAACACATGATCCAACAACTTCACCAGTCTACACATCTTGGAGGAAAGGAGCTCCTCTCTTTACTTGAAACAGCTAGCTCATGGTTCCGGCACCAGCGATGGATGGTCCAGGAGATAATTGAGGACTGCTGTGCCTGCCAGGTCATGCGGCCAGGGGAAAAGCCTAAGCAACACAAAGGTACAAGGGGGAGAGGGTGGAGGCCGGGACAGTTCTGGGAAATAGATTATATGGAAGTAAAG
The DNA here is from genome assembly GCA_004027655.1 of Graphiurus murinus. NCBI lineage: Eukaryota > Metazoa > Chordata > Mammalia > Rodentia > Gliridae > Graphiurus > Graphiurus murinus. The sequence goes on from PVLC010002080.1 coordinate 106,712, forward strand.
CCAGGCAAGTATGGGTATACGTATTTACTAATTATGGTGGGTACCTTTTTGGGGTGGGTGAAGGCCTTCCCTACTAAGAGGGAGATGGCTATTATAGTAGCAAAATAATTGTTAAAAGAAGTAATACCTAGATATGGAGTTCCTATTACTTTAGGGTTGGACAAAGGACCCTCCTTTGTAAGTAAAATTATACAAGGGCTTTCCCAAGCTCAGGGGACTAATTGGAAATTGCATTGTGAATACAACCCCCAGAGTTCTGGGCAGGTAGAAAGGATGAATAAAACCTTAAAGGAGACTTTAACTACATTGGCAATAGAAACTGGTGGAGGCTGGGTCATACTCCTTCCCTATGCCTTATGCAGGGCCAGAAGTATGCCCTCCATGCTTAATTTAACCCCTTTTGAAATCATGCTTGGTTCTTCACCCCATCCTGCTGCGAAAGCTGATTCTAAATTCCTTACAGGGGTTCACAGGATTACTTGAAGCTGTGTGGTCTCTCCAGGTTGTGCAAAGAGACATTTGGCCGGCTCTCAGTGCCCTGTATATGGAAAGCATAGGCTCCCAAACCCCTGTCCATGATGTTGAACCCGGAGATTGGGTCTGGGTCAAGCAGCATCACCGTAAGACATTTGAGGCTAGATGGAAAGGGCCTTATGTGGTTGTCCTTGTTACCCCACCTGCCCTAAAGGTGGATGGCATAGGACTCTGAGTACATCACTCCCAGATCCAGAAGGCCAGTGAGAAGGACATCGAGAGAGTCCAAAAGGAGTGAGCAGTGACAGCCAACCCTGACAACCCCTTGATGCTCATGCTGATGGCTTGGAAGTCGTGCTGCACTTTGTCAACATCGTCTTTGTGGACTTTGGTGTTAGGGCCACTGATTATTCTCATAGTCATACTCACATTTGGGGCTTGCATACTACAGTGCAACCCACAGTCCTTGGACAACAGTATCAAACCTTGTCCAGCCCTGTATATAGTATATGAGGAGGTTTCCTCATATAAACAAAAGAAAAAGGGGGGAATGTAGGGCATTGACAGCCCCCTCCTTTCCCAAAATAGGACAGCCCCTTCTCTTCCTGAAACAGGACAGCCCCCTCCCTTCCTGAACAGCCCCCATCCTTCCGAAACAGCCCTCTCCCTCCCAGTAACAGGGCTCCACCAATCTCCGTGCCTTCTCGTGTTACCTTTCCCATGAGCGGGAAAAGTTTTCCCACCTCTGTACACCTCTATATAAGGCTGAACAAACCCAGGTTCTGGGTTCTGAGGCCATGACACCTCTATACTTAGGTGGAACCCTAATCTGGGTTAGACTCAACCCTGACCCAGATTAGTAATAAAATCTCCTTCTTGTATGTTACAAAAAAAAAAGAGTCCTTTAAGACATTTTATCTCACAAAAGAATTTTACTGGGAGTGATGGTGTCTTGTGTTTTTTCAATGGCTATCATATTCATTTTAATAAATATTATTTTCAACTTGGGCCTGTGGTGCACACCTGTAGTCCCATTACTTGGGAGGCTGAGACAAGAAGATAGCAGATTTGAGGCCAGCAGTGTGCAGTAACTCAGCAGGACCCTGCTTCAAAATAAAAAATAATGTTTTCCAGTTGCATCCATTTCCCTGCAAATAACATGATTTTGTTCTTCTTTATGGCTGAGTAAAATTCCATTGTGTACATATCCCATAGTTTTGTAATCCATTCATCTGTCGATGGACAGCTTGGCTGTTTCCATAGTTTGGCTATTGTGAATTGTGCAGCTATAAACATAGATACACAGCGTTGGTCTGATAGTTTGGTTTCCATTCTTTTGGGTATATACTCAGTAGTGCGGATGTTAGGGAGAAGATGGGACATAAGAGAGTCCCCAGATGAAAAAGTAGAGACCCTCGATAAACAAAGAAGTTGATTTAACCAAAGGGAATGGACGGGGGGTGGGAAGAGGAGAGCATCCTAAGGCACATGATGTACTTACACAATTATATCAAGATCACTCACTGAACTGAAATTGAGAGGGAGGGAGGGCGAGGGAGGGGGGTGGGAATTGGGGAAAGGGTCAGATGAGAAATGTGTGCACATTTGTCTTTATCAATTTGTACCTAACAAAAATGTGTATATACAAGGCACGAATTATTTAAAAAAAAAAAAAAAAGGGCTGCTGTGTTGTAGCTTAGATGCAGAATTCCCCTAGGTTTAATCTCCAGTATTATGAACAACGACAACAACAAGAATAGAAAATTTTCTTCTTAATGGAATAATTTTCTTTTGACATATGAGGAGGTCTAATTTCTAGTGTCCACATGAGGGCAATACATTTTCATATGTTACAAGATGTCTTTTTCCATTCTGTTTGGAGTACTGTATATAAGGAAACAGAGTGAAAAAGCAAACTCAGTAGGCATGCAAATTTACTTTCTTTCTGAAATTGCTTAGAGTTGATTCTTTGAAGGCATTTCTTAATAGCAACTAGTTTTAGAGATAGAAATTTAAGAAGACTTTTGGTTTCAGCTTTCTCCTTTATAGAATGGGAATAATGACTTCTGTCTTGATGTTCTCTCAGGGCTGCATGAGGAAAATGTGAAAAATTAAAAAATTGAAATTTGTTTAAAAAATAAAATTAGTACCAAAAGTCAGACTTATTTTAAAGAGTGGGGCATATGAAGATTACACAAGACAGTGTATATGACACATGACAACATATATAAAGTCCAGTTATATTGCAAAAATTATATGAATGTTAATTATATTTTACTAATGTCATCTAACTTCAACTATGTCTCCCCCGCCCTCCCCCCCCCCCATAGTTCTTTAGCTATTTTGGCACTGGTCTGTATATATTCCTCTTTTAGTTTTTTTTTCCTGTGGTACTGGGGATTGAATCCAGGGGTATTCCATCTCTGAGCTATGCCCCCAGACCGTCTAAATTTTTTTTGTCTTGAAATAGGGTCTTGCTAGGTTACTGAGACTCTCATTACGTTGCTGAAGCTGGTCTTAAATCTGTGATCCTCCTGTCTCAACCTCCCACACACTAGGATTATAGACATGTGCCACCACACTTGGCACCTATCACCCTGTCTACTCTGGAATTTCTAATTAATCTTTTACAGCTTGTCATGTCTGGAGACCATAGGCAGGTATTGCTTAAAGTAATTGGTGACATCAAAATTTTCTCTGAGCATCTTAGCATTCGGTGACTGGCATGGTCATATTCAGGAATAATCCCCTTCACTGGAAGAGAATGTTGCTTCATAGGAGGGCTCCTTTTCCCTTGGAATATTATATAGAAATAAAACAGTCTTAGCCTGCAGAGTTCCTGCCCAAACAAATTCAATTTTGACCTTGCCCCCAGCAAGATCCTCACAGACTCCTCCTGAGAACAAAGATCATCTACAAATGAGTCTATTTGTTGTGAGTTTTGCTTCTCACTAGTAAGAAGTGGAGGCAGTTAGAGTGAATTATTAGGCAGCAATTACTCAAAGGCAATGTCATGTATTTGCAGGAAAACTCTTGTAAATCTAAAGAAAACTGATTTACTTGCATTCAGAACAGATTTACAACAGATTAGAAACATCTTCTGTAGTATTGCTAGGAAGTAGTTCTCTGAAGAAATTTCTACTTTCTCTGAAGTATTGCTAGAGTGTTTTATTTTTCACTGGCAAAAAGTTTAAACCATGTGATGAAATGCTGCCATTTACCAATGATGTCTGTGTTTGAAGTAGAACTCTTTCACGGAAAGCATGAATTATAGTATGGGTTTGATGCTGTGCTATAAAAGAATTTTTGATATGATAATTAATAATGACTGGCAGATAAGAAGACTATGGGGGAAAAGAGAAGACTGACACCTGGACAAGTAAAATGTAGAAGAATGATTAACAAAGGTCAGCTTTCAGGAAAGAATAATTTTAAAAACATATTATTTTAAAAACATATAAATAAGAGGAAGTAGACCATGACTCTTCCTGTGGACTTATAGGTGCAGAATATCAGGGTTGCCAGAATTATGAGGTCAAGGCTTATGTGATATGTGAAAGATTGGATTTAACTTGTTTTGCGTGTGAACCCAGCAAAAGATTATCTTGGGAAAGAGTAGGGTTGCCCAATATCAGTTATGCGACGTGATAGTTGTCTTCTCAGATGGTCCTGAGATGTTGCTGTTCTTCACATTCAAAGACAGAACACAGATCTTTTCCACTCTAATCCAAGTTGGCCTTGTGCCTGACTTAACCAACAGAATGTGGCCAAAATGGCAGTGTAGGATGATAAACCAGGCCTTAAGAGGTTTCCTCATTCTTCCTTTGGGAATGCTTGATCTTGAGATCCTTGCTCTTGGAAACCAGTTGCCATATTGTGGGAAATCCAAGGTCTGTGGAGAGACCATGGGGGTGATGACTATGTTCTCCTAGGAGCTCTTGATGGGCCCACAGCTGATATTTAGTACCAATGTAAACCATGTCAGTGAGCCATTTTGGGTATTTTGGCCCAGTTGAATCTCTAGATGATCTCAACCTCAGGTGCTATCGCATGGAATGGAAAACTGTCCATCTGAACCCAAGAATCCACAGAATCATGGAAGGTGCTGTGGGATTGCTTCTCCTCAAGGGGGACCGACTTCAATTCCCTGATGGCCCTTATAGATGGGGCATGGCCCTGGGTGTTCCAGTAGTGAATTATGCTAGAAGTTACCTCACTAGGTAAGGATTCTATATACTTATGATTTACCTGCTTGGCTAGAGCTCTTGCCTCTATATTTTTCTTTACAGTTTTATATTTTAGCATTTTAAATGAGTGATTGGGATTGTGCTGTGCTGATGATAACCCAGGGAGATATGATGCCAGAGAGGCTCTAGTGGGTAAGATCAGAAGGTTAGAAAGCTGTCATGTGGAGAGAGAAACCTCCTCAAGTCCTCAGAGGATGATGTTGGTTGTGAAAGACTTTTATCTGAAAGTCACATAGTTGTAAAGGAAACTGGATTATTATTGAAGCAGGAATATAGTGGTTTCATGTTTTAATTCATGGGGCAAAGAAATGCAAGCTTTGTCCAAAGCTACTTACAAATTTGTACTTTGTGTTACTTTTATCTTTCAGTTTCTTTTTTTTTTTCTAGCCAATGTATTTATCTGGTATGTAACAGACAATGACCCTAAAATATTCCTTAAGAAATCTGGAGTTGACTTCATGTAGTATAATTTGAGGCCATAAGAAGTCCCTCCTCCAAATAATCACACCTGCTTCTTGTTCCTTAAAATTCTGTAGTTAAGAATTTCATTGATTTACTTAAAGTGTTTATCCCAGCTACAACATAAGATTTAGATTAGTAATGCACTGACTTTAAACATTAAGCTCAATACATTTATATTTTTCCTCTTGAAAATACCTAGACACAAGCACACCTGAATAGAGGGGGGAAAACACCTCCCCCCCAAGTTTAAAACATATTTTAAACTCCTAACCCTTTTAATAGTATTGATTATAGGAAGTTGTTTTAACTTACCTTTTTTTTAAAAGTGGTACTGAGGATTGAACTCAGGTATATTCCAAGCTACACTTGCAGTTCTATTTTATTTTTATTTTGAAACTGAGTCTCACTAAGTTGATGTGAGTCTCATTATTTGCTGAAGTTGCCTCAAACTTGCAATCCTCCTGTCTCAGCCTCCCAAATTCTGGCATTACAGTCATGCATCACCATGTCCAACTTAATTTACCTTTTGATTCAAAGTAAACCATAGCATTCCCACTGCCTATAAACAAGAATATAGTATAATGTGTTTACATTGGCAACTATTGTCATTGAATGAAGAAAGAAGTTTTCTCATATTTGACAATTAGTTGGTGTTCTGGTCAGCATTCTTACAGCTATACTCTAGAAGATTGACCATGTAACTTAGAGGAAAGAAGATTTATTTTCTTAGGGTTTCAGGTTCAGTTCATGTGAGGCCAGGGACCGCAGATCTCAGGGCATGGCTGCAAGAAGCAAAGAGAGGGAGAGAGCAAGGGCTCTGTTCCTCACACAATAGAGGCCAGAAGCAAGAGAGAGTGAGCATGGGGGGGAGGAGCCACATATAATCTCCAAGGCTGCACCCCCAGGGATCCACCACCTCCAGCTACACCCTACTGGCCTAGGCTGCACCCCAGATAAATCCATTACAACCTGCATGGCTCAATTATGTCAGCTCCAAACATTAATAAATGAGCCGCTTAGGGGACATTTCATATTTAACTATAGCAGTTCATTAGAAGTATCAGTGAGTTAAATATTACATGACTTTGCATGTGTGTGTGTGGGGGGGGCACTGGGTATTGAACCCAAGGGCATTCTACCTCCAAGCTATACCCTCAGCCCTATTTTATTTTATTTGGAAACAGAGTCTCACTAGGTTGATGAGAGTCTCACTACTTGCTGAGACTGTCCTCAAACCTGTGATCCTCCTGTATCAGCCTCCCAAGTACTGGCATTACAAACATTAGCCACCACACCTGGTTCTACATGACTTTGAAAATATTTTTATCATCTCACTAATCTACCATCTACATTCCAATTTTGTCAATCAACCAAATAATGTTCTTCCTAGACGTTTTTCCCTCTCCAGTACGTGGTCTGTTCTAGGAGGGCTGTTATATATGTTGTGTCCTTTAGTCAAGAACTTTCTCATAATCTATTTTTGCCTTTTTGACATGAACACTTTGAAGAATGCAGCCCCTCTTTTTATGGGACTGGGGATTGAACCTATGGAGATTCTGACACACAGCTGTACCCCCAACCATTTTTTATTAATTTTTAAAAATTTGAAACAGGCTTTTGCTAAGTTACTGCACATTGGCCTTGAATATGATATCCTCCTGTCTTAGCCTCCCAAGTACTGGAATTACAGGTGTGTGTCACTGCACCTGACTGAAATCTTTTTTTTTAAAAAAAAAGAGAACATTTCCTTCCATTTGTCTGATGGCACCTCATGGCTAGATTTAGGTTATGCATTCCAGACCAGAAAGTGATGCATGCCCTTTTCTAGAGGCACAGGATGTCCATCTGCCCTTTGAAGATGATGTCATTTTAATCACCTGATACCTGATCTAGTTGTTCTCTAATCTAGCTATATATCTCTAGATATATAGCAATATCTGGAGAACATGAATATATTCTACTCATGAAAATTTCTCCCTAAATTTGGAATCTACTGGTGACTCATACCTGAACTCAAGGTTATTATAATGCCTGAAAAATGATGATTTCCTCCTTCCAGAATGCCCTTCACATTTATCAATTGACACTCAGCCTTCTGCTGTATGCAAGATCTCTCTTTCCTCTGCACTGATTTGTTTATCTATTGATTATTGCATTGGGCTCATTAACTATATTTTTAAATATCTATAATTAATTACTATTCTTAGTCACTTTCATATTCAAGTTATCCCAGATTAGGCTTCCTCTTTTGTCCTGATGACATGCATCCCCCTCCCTTTGAATACTTTCTTACTCTCTGGAATAACAGGATATTCCAGGCTCATCTTGTATCCACCTTACCCCACTCCTCATGTTAGCCATTTCTTGAAGGAGCCCTTTTCTCTTAGTAGGGAATTATAGTAGGGTCAAAGATCTATATAGCAGGCATACCAGAGGGTAATTTTCAGTGGAGTTAAAAAGGATTTAGAATGATTTTCACACCAAATCATAAAAGCTGCAGTAAAAATTATTTCTGTCTAGTTTTACAAAATCCAAGTAGCTAATTTTCTGCTTTATATTAATATTATCCATAAGTTCAGGTGACTATCAGAATAAGTTAAAATTTAAGGAACTTGTCTAGATAATTAAACCTTCAAACCTGCTCTTGAGAATAAGATTTCAAATTTTTCTCTTTGCAGTTATTATTACCACTTGGAGGGGAAAATATAATGTAATTAGGTATTCCTAATGAATTTGCTATATTATTCTAAGGACACAAAATGTGTTATTTGGTATAGATAAGATTATTCTTAGTTGATACATTAGAAATACTGAAGTGTTTGTTCATGAAGTCCTATAACTGCACTTAATAGCAAGTCTTATTTACTTGTGTTTATGCTTTTTGCTTGGAAAATTCTGAGATTCAGAGTATTTGGAATATTTAGAAAGAATTAAAAAGGAAAACAAAAAACAAACAAACAAAAATCAACTAAAACCATAAGGTTTTTACACTGATGGGAATGTAACAGTTTAAAATTAGAATGTAAAACGTTTAGAACCATGAGAAATCAGAATAGGAATCAAATTCGTATTGAATGTATCACTGTGGGATGTGTCATGAAATTGGATATTAGGGATACCATGCCACAACCTGGATATAGGTAAAATTCTATAGAATACATAATACAGTCTTGCATTTCTGGAAAGTAATGTGAGTGTGTGAGTATGTGTGTGTGTGTGTGTGTGTGTGTGTGTGTGTGTGTGTATGTGTGTGTGTGTGTTGTGAGTTTGTGACAGAGGGAAGAAGTTTTCCGAGGTTCCCTGTGGGGATGAAGTGGCTTGCTACTTCCTCTTTTGGAACCTTTGGTTTTCTTCCTGTATGGTGGCTGATAATTTAAAATCTATTGCTATGTTTTTCTTTTTTTTTTTTTTTTCAGTAGAATACCTTTGCCCCAGTAAATGTTAGGATTGTTACAGAAATCAAATTTTACTTTTGAAATCCACAATAATATTTCTGGGACTACCAGAGTTTGGAGAGGTAGAAATTATATGCCAAAATTTCTTTAGTTTCCATGAACATATTTATGATCTGACTTGTTCACAGAGTTTCATTATAACCTATGGGGTGGAAAGAACCAGAATATGCATTAGAAAGTCCCTACTATAGAAGTATCCAGGAGCCTTTATTTACTTCATGACTGGAGAATCACAGTCACTTAAGGGAGAGACAGGCAGGATAAACAGAGGTGGTAACGTATAGCATCATGGCAGCCACACTCTGGGCTGAAATCCTGCAGAGGAGTCATTAACTAGGTAAAGGGGAAAGATAAAGGCAGAGGTATTTCTCTGTCCTCTACTTTGAACTTTGGTAGGGAGACTTGAATGCCATAGGGGAGAAGCTGATAGTCACTAGCTGTGTCAATTCCTAGGACTGTGCTTTTAGGGGCCATCGTAGTGAATGGAGGTGACCCTACTGCAAAGGCGATAGAATAACTCGTCTTCCAAGATACAGATAATGAATCCTAGGGGGTGAATATTATAGAGGAAGTGTCAACAGACCTACCAAAACTGACTAAGGAAAGGGGGAAATCACAGCCTCACCAGGCACACCTTAACAGAAAGCAAAACAAGGCACTTGGAAACGTAGCAAGCTGGTGGCTCTACAGCAGAATTATCAAAGATTTGAAGGGCCCATGCAGACTCAACAACTCCCTCTCACATGTGCTTCTTCATGGGCCACCTCATGGATACCTGAAAGACTGAACCATTACCCCAAAGAGACAGAGCCAGTTGCTAAGAAACTGTAAGAGAATAAGACACCATTAAATGTAAAGTTGAAAGTGTTTTGCTCCCACTTCCTTGGTAATCTACAGTGGAGGATAGGGAGAAAGATTCAATTAGTCATAGAAAATGAGGATGCACATTTTCTTTGCTTGAGTAAAGTATATATGACTTTTGATTCCATTACGTACTCTTTGGCAGAGGGAAGGCAGAGATCACTCCAAAATCCTGGCAGGCAGTCTTTCTCATTGGACAGTCCTCCCCCCCATACTTTTATGGCTGCTCCTGCTAATTTTGTAAGCCTGAAAATAGGACTGTTATGCCTGTTGCCCATTCTGTTATGAGGATTTGTGGAAAGTTCTATGTATATATTTTGAGTTTTCTTGGGCAAGTTTTCCAGACTATTCAGTTATGTGTGAAATAGATTTGGTCCCAAACCATATGAGCATGAGAGAATTAACTATAATTGGTTCTGGGACATAAAATGTGTTTTCTCAGGAGTTGATGATTCTGAAATGGTATTGTTTTTATTTGGGGGCAGATAGACACAAATCATCAAATAGGTGTACAGTGTGAGATCTTTGTTTCTGATCATAGAATAGAGATAGAGCAGTTCCAAGTTTCTGGTCAGCCTCATTGGGGTAATACTAATTACTAAAATTTGGATGAAGCTTTAAATTTTTCATAGCACCTTCATGTACATTTATCATATTAGTTGCCAGTACTGAAAGTGAGTGATTTGTGTCCTTACCTTTGACCCATATATTCTGCCAATGAGGTTTTGTTTCTTTCTAATGATTTCTTCATGAGGTTGACTCAGTTATTCAAAGCTGTTTTAGGATAAAATAAAAATGAATAAACAGACAGACTTTGGCCTTTCCTGTTCTAGAACATCTAAGTTCTGTGTTTGTAGTTATAGAAGACAAACTTTAGCTGGAAGTGGGAGATGTTTTTCTTCTAACTTAAGTATCTTAACTATCCTGCAATAGGAAAATAAAGGCAAATATTATCATCCTAATTAAAGATAAAAATATGTACATATATAGAAGAGGTTAAATGACGTGTCTGAGATCACTTTTCAAGAATAAGCAATTAGGACTTGACCTATTTTACTTTTTCAAATCCTGGTAAGGATTTCTTTGAAAGCCTTATAATTCATAAATAATTCTAAAAGGGCTGACTTTTAGGTGCTGGCCTGTATTTCTATAGGTGGCTAAAATTGGTCAGAATAGGTAGGGTCATATTAATCAAATCTATTTTTAGAAGTCCATTAGCATGAAGGTTTTACAAACTCACATTTTTCTTCCTATAAAAGCCAGTGAGTGCTGTCATAAAAATACTGTCAAGATTTACTGCCTCTCCATGGGAACCAGCACTAAGCCAGAGGGATACCTTGCACCGTATACGTACTTATAGCTGCTGCCTCTGAAACTCAACTCTGTAATTCGGTAAGTGTTTTTAAAAAAATACAACTAAATGGCTACCACATGGTGGAAAATTAGCAATCTGGGACTGGAACTTTTGCGTGGTATTAAATCCACATATGGAAAAAATTAAATATCATCCTCAATACCCTCCATGTGTTTAGTTGTATTAAATGAAATGCTTATAAAGTGTGACATTATTTAAGTTTTATAAGGTTTGCCACATCTAGTAAAACTTATTACTATTCTTTTGAAAAACTTCATACAGGTGCCTTCTGAGTTCACATAGGTCTGGATGTTCTATAATATACATATAATTTGTTACTGGATATAGCACAAGGCAACCAACAGTAGAATTCCAACCTGGACAAGTTGCTGCAACACAGAAAGCAGTAACTGGCAATAGGCAATAATAACGACAATATCCTTTCCTATGGAAAGGATTTTATAAAACAGGCAGGATGAAATATGTATTATAAATTGTTTTTAATCTTTAAAATGAAAGGCTCCAAGTATTTTGTATTTCCCACATTTAAATGGCAGGCCATGTGACCTTTACAGACTGCATTTGTGAATATGACCAGGCTGCCGAATAAATACCATAATCATATATCACTGAAAAGACTAAGGAGTTTCAGGAAATTTGTTACCTTAACTTGGTTTACTTTGACATGAGAAAATACTTCCTGATTTAAAAATGTAATTGCTCATTTTGCTGGGGACTGCCGAATACGTTAAATGCTTAGAAATGAGGTGTCCCTAGGACCCTGGGACCGATTCTCTCTCTCTCTCAATCTCTCTCTCTCTCTCTCTCTCTCTCTCTCTCTCTCTCTCTCCTCTTGTTTCAACAAATGTGGTTTACATCACATTGGCCTCAGGATTACCAGGAGGATTTGTTACACATGTGAGATCTGGTCTCCATTCTAGACCTACTACATCTATGTGTCTCTGAAACTCTCCCGGTGATTCTGATCCATTCTAAAGTTGAGGCTTTCTGATAGTCCAAAGCCCTTTGCTTATAGAGAAAACCAAGGCTGAGAAGTGATCAAATGCCCCAATTATATGTCCCAATTATATACAGCTAATATATGTATAGTGTAATGATGTATTATAATCTAGAAGTCCCTGGGGGTTTTAAATGTACAAATGTGACCCACTTGGAATTTTGTCCCTTGGTTACCTGGGATGAGGTAAGGTGCTAAGGTATATTAACTGACTTACTGTAATGGTCAGTCTGTGTTAGAATGTGCCATCTCAATGCATCCAGTCTTGTGGACAATGAGCAGGAGACTAATTTTTTGCTAAGGTCTCAAATTCACCCAAAGGTTCATGCAGAGTCCTTACATTATCTATATTTAGACATTTAGATTCCACTCTTGGAGTTTTTTCTTATTGTATCCCAGGAACATTTGACCTGCTCATAATTATATCAAACTCTCAGACAGCTGAAAATGTATGCTTTGTTTCATACAGAACATAGGAAATTTACCAATCCTAATTCCTCCCTGTAAAGAGCATAACTGAGGCTCTTTAATGGCTACAGACTGTGAGTATCTGCTGGGCAAATGCTTCAGGTTCTCACAAAATGATCTTGTTTCACAAGAAATACCTGGGCTAAAGTCTTTGAGAGAAGCAACAGAGTCGATGACTATGTATCAAGAAAAAACAAATGAGGCATTTTCGAGGAGCATTTTGAGTTTCTCAGGCATAGTGATTCTACCACCCCATGCTCTGCTATTCTCAGGGCTAATATCATTGCTGCTTATGTTACAATAGCTTTGGTTCTCTGGGTGTAGATTTTCCCATGGAGCAGCAAGCTGCTTGAGGCAGCTGGCAGATGATCAAAGGCTCAAAGAGCTGCTAAAAATGTAACTACCTGTAAATGTCAATGTTTTTCTCAAATAAGTGTTTTTTTCCCCTTAGTTCCAAATTTTGTGCAATACATTAATGTCACTTGGGAATTGGCATAATAGGGTTTGATAAGAGCATTCCTGTAGTTACTTGTTCTATATTTATACAGGGCCTCTTCACAAAGCAGTGGCAAAAGTCTGTGTATAGTGTAGTTTCACCCACAGAGTCAGTCTCCTCTCTCTCTCTCTCTCTCTCTCTTTCTCTCTCTCCTTGTCTATAACATTCCTTCCTCTTGGGTCATCTCATGAGTGACTCTTAACTGCTCGTGCCTTACTGCCTTAGGATTTCACATATAGTCACCAGAATTAGGAAGCAATATTTGTCTTTTCCTTTTTTCTTTTCTCCTAACAGCTCAGGCTGTTTTGTACACATAAATATTGTTAGTCTTTTTTCCCCACTATTGACAAAATATGAGCATTTGCTCACCAGTAGCCAAGAGTCAACAGTTTTCAAAAAGATTAGCAAAATGCATGATTCCTTTGTTTATTTGTATTTCCCATTGAGAGTGCAGATGGATAACTCTTGGATTTTGGAGTCAATTGCATTTCTCATGAAATATATTGTTTCTGCTGCCAGGAACAGAAGAATCAACCATCCAGTTTTGAGTGTTATGGTTGGCCCTTGATTGCTGTGAGTCATTGGAGGGGAGATTACGGGGTTTTGGTCCAGTCGGAATGGTAGATGACTTCTTTCTCTACAGCAGGGATCTGGCATGATTGGGCCTTGGCTTTCACTTACCAGGGCAGTATGAGTGTTGAGCACAGGGGAAGCTGTTGTATTAAAAAACGCTGTGTCCCTTAGCAAGGCTGCCTTCTGCCCGGCTTGGACCATAAGGAGAGCCTCTCTGCCATCTGGTTCCAGTGGGGGCTGGAGAGGAGGGAATGCTGAAAGTCTCAGTCCATAGCCCAAGTAAGACCTGCAAAGGCTGTTGAATATGATGTTTGAATGGAAGAAAAGTCAGAGAACATATAGATCTACTCTTCCACCTGTAATTAGAGAATACTAATCAGGAAAATAAAATATTTGAGAAGTTATCTGACAAGATTAGGATTAGTTATTTGTTCATTAAATCAGAACAAAGTCACTTGACAGATGAAATGTATGTGGTTTTGCATATATATAGATATATGCATATATACATACATATTTATGTATATAAATTAATGTCATAAGCACATTTATTGTTTGAACTTAGAAAGCATACACATATATTTGCTTGCCAATCTTGAGACTTTTTTATGATGTATATTTTTTTGTCACCATGGCCAAAATATCTGACACTACAACTTAAAGGAGGAAAAGTTTCTTAGGGCTCATGGTTTCAGTACATAGTTAACTGGCCCCAAGGCAGAAATTGCAGCTACAGGGCACGAGGTGGAGAAAAACTGACCTCACATCATGGAGCCAGAGGCAGAGAGAGAAAGACAGGAAGTGACCTGGGACAGACATGGTCTTTAAGGCCATACCCCCAGTGACCTACTTCCTCTAGCTATGTCTCTCTTGCCTAAGTTACTACCCAGTAAATCCACTCAAAATATTAATCCTTCAGTGAATTTATACATAGATGACAACCATGATTCAATTATTCCACCTCTAAATATTGTTGCACTGGAGACATGCTTTCAACACATGAGGCTTTGGGGGAACATTCCAAATCCAAACTATCACACAGTGCTCGGGATCAAACCCAGGGCCTCGTACCTCCTAAGCAAATGCTCTGTCACTGAGCTACACCCCCAGCCCTCAAGCCCTTTTTGCAATAGTTAGTTATAATTAAAATTGTCTTTCTTACAGAAAGCACCATCACAATCCACTATTCATTTCTTTCAAGTGGAGTGAGAACTTAAGGAAGTCTTTAGAGCATATTGAATGCAGAAATCTTGTGGAGTTTTATATCTAACTTTAAAAATATGACTCTCTCCTATTGCACTATTTAAAAACAATCATTTCAATTTATTAAATAGAAATAATAATTCTCTTGTTGCATTCAATAATTTTGATCATAATTCCTTAATTAGGAAATTAAAATTGCAGCTAGCACAAACAGGCTTGAGTACCAACATTCTTGGACTTCCCTAGTTTTGCTCTAGTCTTATTGGGAGGATAGACGGTAGTATGCCATTGCCTCTCTGTAGATGAAAAAAAAAAATCAATGCATGACAGCTACATTAAAAAAAATGATATTAGTTGAAGAACAGAGCTGGGGTGCTACATCTGGTTTTGGTAAAATCTGGCCTCTGTGCCCAATTTTACAACTAAGCTGACTGAAGTACCACTAGGTCAGGACTTGTCTAGTGTCAGCTCATCGGTCAATAGCTAGTTGCTACATGATCCTCGAACCCTCGTAACTTTTAGCCCTATATTTTAACTATTAAGCCATGTAGCCTCCTAGAGAATATGCCACCAAGCATCCAAATGTGCACCAGGAGAAATCCTTCCATGACCCAGCTAACATCAAATTTCCCTTAGGACTTCCCGGTTATTAAATGTTCTTGGCGACCTCTCCTACAGTGTAAGCTCATTAGCCTGAGTGTTATGAGGATTTCCCCACATGACAGTGTTATAAGATTTTCTTATGAGGTCACTTCCTAGGAAGGCAGGGATTTAAAAGCTGCCACAATGGGCAATGAAGCAAGCAACATGTGGCTTTGCTTTCGGCCTGTCATTTTAAACAGTGAAGAATTTATATGGGTAAGATGTCTGATACAGCTGACATGGCTCTTTTGTTTGTATATAGGCTTTGATTTCACCTTGAAAATTTTCCTTTATGAACATCAGAAATGTGTTTTATCCCTGGATGGCATATTAACGTCTAAGATTTCTGACTTGCAGTCATGAGAATTGCAAAACCAGTTGCATATAGCAGTGAGGCTTTTCACTTTTAATGGTGCACACTGGAGAAGTCCAGATTTTCCTATTTTTTGTGTTATCTTTATCCTATTAACTATTATCACCTCTGATAGAAACCATCCCTTCTTTAAAAAGTGAACCACATATTGAGCTGCTTTTGCTTCTTAAAGAAAGTGTTCAGATCACTTAGATAAGCCATACTGAGACAAAGGATGTTGATTGCTGGTGCATATTTGCCCCGAAACCATCACTCAAACCAGAAGTTTATTTCTATTGAGGTTGGCCTGTGGCTTTTGAGACCCAATGAGGGGACTCAATACAAGGGATTTCTTTAGAAATATCACATAACTTTATAGACATTCTATTGTTAAAATAAATCCGGGCGTGGTGGCGCACGCTTGTAATCCCAGCATTCGGGAGGCTGAGACTGGAGGATCCGGGTTCGCGGCCAGCCTCAGCTACCTAGTGAGGCACTCCGCAACTTAGTGAGACTCGGTTTCAAAATAAAGAATAAAAAAATAGGGCTGGGGGTATAGCTCGGAGGTAGAATGCCCCTGAGTTCAATCCCCAGTACCGC
>PVLC010002081.1:0-39828 GCA_004027655.1 Graphiurus murinus
ACAGGAACAAGGCAAGGATGTCCATTATCACCTCTTCTGTTTAATATAGTACTCGAGACTCTAGCCAGAGCAATAAGACAAGAGAAGGAAATCAAAGGGGTAAAAATAGGGAAAGAAGAACTAAAACTATCCCTATTTGCAGATGACATGATACTATATTTAGAAGACCCAACAAACTCAACCAAAAAACTTATAGAACAGATCAACAAATTCAGTAAGGTGTCCGGATACAAAAATCAATCTTAGATTTTATTAGAAGATCGAACATATGCGTAATCAGAATAGATGAAGAAATGCTATAGGCTGAAAGTTTAGAAAATCTATCAAATAGCAGAAATTTTTCCAAATCTTGGGAGAGACATGGGCATCCAGGTACATGTATGGTAGCTTTTAGAACCCCAAATAGACATAACCAGGAAACAACCTGTTCATGACATGGTATAGTTACATTGACAAAAGCATAAGACAAAGAATACTAAAACCTGCAGGAGAGAAACACCAAGTCATATTAAAGGCTATCTGAATGGCAGCAGATTTCTAGGGAGAAATTCCAAAGGCCAGAATAGCAAGGAATGATGATGTATTTCAAGTCCAGAGTCCAGAAAGAAAGTACTGCCAGCATAGATGAGTATACTAAGCAAATTTATCCTTCATCATTGAAGGAGAAAAAAGACCTTTTGTGATAAACATAAGCTAAGGGAATTTATGACCACTGAACCAATATTGCAGAAGATACATAAGGAAATCCTACTACACCATAAGAGGAGGAAAATAATCATGAGAACACAGGAAAAAATAAATCTAACTTAGAAGAGTAAACAAATGGGAATTGGGAAAGAATCAATCATTAATACAGAAAAGGGCAATACTTCCAAGATAAATAAGATTCAAATAAACAACAACAAAATGACAGGAACAAGTATACATCTTTCAATAATAACTCGGAATATAGATTATCTTAATTCTACAATAAATAGACTCAGACTGGCCAACTGGATTAAAAACAAGACCCAACAGTACGGTGCCTGTAAGAAGCTCACCTCACCAACAAAGGCATACACAGACTGAAAGTATAAAAGGATAGGAAAATGATATTTCAAACAAATGGAATTCTAAAGTAAACAAGAGTAGTTATATTTGTATCTCACAAAACAGACACAAAGCCAAAATCAAAGACACAAAGAAGGGCACTATGTACTGATTAAGGAACAAAGTATCAAGATGATTTAATAATTTTAAGTACTTGGAAGACTGAGACAGGAGGATCACAAGCAACCCAGGGAGACTTTGTTTCAAAACCAAAAATAAAAGGGCTGGGGCGGCGGGGGGGGGCGGGGGGGTTAGCTCAGAGTTAGAATGTCCCTGAGTTCAATCCCTAGTACCATAAACAAACAAGCAAACAAACAAACAAACATTTATTTTTTTAAAAGTCACTTGGAGATAGTGCAGAAAAAATAAGAAAATAGTGGACACTTAAATGTGGTATAAGATTTTAATTATGAAAAAAAAAGAATGAAGTATTGGACACTAGGGAATGAAAAAGAGGAATCTTTTAAAAGTACAAGACCAGATGCAGGAATCTTGTTAAAGTATTGCTTCTCAGGTAAAGATAGGTGACACACAAGGGATGGTTGCTTGGAACCTTGGTAATAAGTAGAAGGGAATAAACTGAGTCCCCTTCCTTTCCCTTCATCAGTTATTAGCAAGAGTGGTAAAAACAAAAACAAAAACTTTAAAGTACCTTTGTATTATTTGAATTGTTTTCTTCACAGTCCTCTCACACTCCTAACCCCATTCAACTACTCTAGCAATCTAGTTTTGCATAAAGTCTCAATTTTTAACTTTATAATCTCAGTAAATTAAAATGTTTTCATTTTTATATTCTTATCTTTTATTTGTAATAAACAATCCTACACACAGTACCATATTTGCCTATGTGTTTTATGATTAGTTTATGAGCTCTTTGGAGCTCATTTTTAGAAGAATTTTATATTTGGGAATATTTTGAGGTTAAATTTTGGATATGTTCCTTTGCCTTTGGTTTTGCCAGGTACCTGGAGAAGACCAACTCAACATGATTTTAAGTTTCAATTCCAGTTTGTGGATTATAGTAAATTCAGAATCTTATATGCTCTGACAACCAGCCAACACCTAGAAATTATCAGGAGATTTTCCCCTTTTGGATACACATATGTTTTTTCTTTTTCTCTGTTTCACACTTGTGTTCTGTTTTCCACCAAGTATTTTTCATTTGTTTCTTTAATGACATAGTTTCATAGTTCTAATTTTTCATATTTCTAGAGATGAAAAGTCCTTCTTGGCTATAAAATTCCCTATCATTAACACAGCATATTTGTGATTAATTGCACAACTTCCCCAAACATTTTAACCATTCATTTAAAAACAAAATTATCCAAATGCCTTTTTTTTTTCTTTTTGGTGGTGGTACGTAACTCATTCAGAGATGGCAAAATCCCCAGCATAAAACTCTTCTTTTGCCAATTATTTATCTTGAAAAGGAACACCTCTTTATTTTCTTTGGAATGCCTCTACATTCAATGTTTATAAGATCTAAAAAACCTACGGCAAAAATTGAAGCAAAATATCAGATTAAGAAAAAAAATCTATATGATTTCAGAATTTTTTCCTTTAAAAAATCATTCAGAAGATTGCATCAGTGGTAAGATGACAATAAGAAATCTAGTTAATATTCTATGCCTTTTAAAAAAGTAGGATCCGCTGCTTCTTTGAAAAGATTAATTAAATTGATAAGCCCTAGCCAGGATACCAAGAACAAGAGAAAAGATACAAATTACTAGTATTAGAAATGAAAGAGTAGTCAACACTGCTGATCACCAGGATATTAAAAAGATAATGGTATACTAAGTACAACTTTATGTCCACAAGTTTGGTAACAAATGAAATGGACTCATTCCTTAAAAGACATAATCTACCAAAACATGCAGAAGAAAAAATAGATAACCTGAATAGGCTTATATCCATTAAAGAAATTGAATTAACAGTTAATTCAGAGTAGAAAGCACCCACGAGATGGGTTCACTGGTGAATTCTACCAAACTATTAAGGAAGAAAGTAACTAATTCTCTAATGTCTCTGTCAGAAAATAGAAGCAAAGCCGGGCGTAGTGGTGCATACTTGGGAGGCTGACACAGGAGAATCACAGGTTCGAGGATAGCCTCAGCAAGTAGTGAGACTCTCATTAACCTAGTGAGACCCTGTCTCCAAAATAAGAAATAAAATCGGGCTGGGGGAGTAGCTCGAAGAAAGAATCCCTCTGGGTTCAAACCCCTCCCCCTCATACACACAGAAAATAGAAGAAGGAATGCTTTCTAACTCATTCTAGATAGCATTACCCCTTTACCAAAGTGAAAAAAGTATTTTCAACAAATAGTTCAGGAAAACCTTGTCATACACATGCAAAGAATGAAACCTGGACACTAACCTTACACCCTTCACAAAACTTAAAGCAGATCTGTACCTAAGTGTAAAAACACAAATCCACTAAAGTAACAGAAGTTAGCATAGGAGAAAACTTGGAAGACCTTGAGCTTGGTGATAACTTTTTAGATAGAAGGCATGATTCATGGGGGAAAAAAAGTTGATACAGCAGACTTCATTCATTATGGTGGGACTGTAAAACTGTACAGCTACTTTGGAATATAGTTTGGCAGTTTCTTACAAAGCTAAAAATAGTCTTACCATATTATCCATCAATTTTACTCCTCGGTATTTGTGTAATGAGTTGAAAACCTATGACCACACAAACCCATGAATGTTTATAGCAGCTTTATTCATAACTGCTAAAAACTAGAAGGAATCAAGATGTTTTTCAGCAGGTAAATTAGTAATCAAACTGTGGTACATTCATGGCAGGGAGTATTATTCAACAATTAAAAAAAAAAAAAAAAAAGAGCCCAAAAGACATGGAGGTACCTTAAATATCTATTACTAAGTGAAACAAGTGAATGTGATGTTCTGGAAAAGACAAAACTGTGGAGATAAGTGCTTGCCAGGTTTGGGGAGTGTAGTGGTGAGCAGGATAGAGATGGAGGGAGTACAGGGGATTTTCAGGGCCATATTGTTGTTTTTGATACTGTAACGGCTTATATAAGACATGGAGCATTTGACACAACTCATAAATTTGTACAACATACAGTAAGCAATCCTAATGTAAACTATGAAGTTTAGTTTATATTTACCAGTACTTATATTCAATATTATATTTATATTTATTTTATTTATTTATATTTAGCAGTATTTAGTTTATATTTACCAGTATTTGCCAATACTGGTTAATGTTTTATAGCAAATGTAATATACCAATAAAATATATTAATAATAAGGGAAAGTGACATAGGAGAGGGAGGGTATATGTAAATACTTTGTACTTTTTGCTCAATTTTGCTATTAAACCCAAATCTTCTCTATAAAAAACACTAATTTAAAAAATAAAAGTCAGATTAAGGGAAAATACTACTTTGATTTCATGTTTTACCTTTAAAAACTCATTCAGTAGATGGCACCAGAGATCCATTACAGAAGGAATCATGAGATACATTTTACTATTCTTAATGTTTAGTTTTGATGTTATAGCTGATTTTGAAATGTTAATTTGTTATTGGATAATATGACTGAAGCTCTGAGAAAGGTGTGTTACAGAAACTAAATTTAGCTGCAAGTTATATCACTCCATATTTAGGTCAATAATCTTAGAAATGTAGGAATGTGGATCTAAAGAGCTAGGGAACAACAAAAATTCTAATTCTAAATTGAAAGAAAATAAAAAGGTAAAATATTAAGTTATTTAAAAAATGACTTCTAGCTGGGCATGGTAGAGCACACTTGTAATCCCAGTACTTGGGAGGCTGAGACAGGAGGATCACAGGTTTGCCGCCAGCCTCAGCTACTTAGACCCTCTGCAACTTAGTGAGACCCTGTTTCAAAATAAAGAATAAAAATAGGGCTGGGGGTGTAACTCAGAAGTAGAATGTTCCTGGGTTCAATCCCCAGTATGAAGTAAAACAAAATAAAACAAAAACAAAAAGAATTCCAACTCACATTGTGGTAGCAACATAGCACACCCATCTGACATTTCCCAACTACTAGTGAGCAAGTATCTCATTAGTAAACTGTCCTCTAAATATACTAAGGGCATTCACTATATTTCAAAATTTACTTTTTTCTCAAGCGGGAACAAAACCATGTAATATGTCTTTCTAAAAAACAGTGTGTGAAAGCACATTAATTACCTACCAAGTAACTAACCACCCACCCACTGGCATTCCACCTTGATTTGTAAAAGTAAGCTATTCACCTACACCTTGGAAAATATATAGCATAATGATTTCCAATTTTTTGTAATATAATTCCCTACTTTTAATTCAGAGACATACAAGTGAAGTGAGTAGCTTGGTCTGGCAAATTTTATTATGAAGAAACAGTAATACCAATCTGATCCAAATATAAAGAAATTTTGTTTGGTTTATTGTCTTAACACAGGTAATGTCAGGTAAATGTCATCATTTTTTAATGTGCTTCAAAATGTTAAAAATAGGTGGACTTTTATCTAATTTTCAAGACAACTGGAATTCTGACTACCAGATTTTAAATAATATCTAGTTCAATCTCTTAATTTTACTGAAATGGAAACAAAAATCCATAAAGATCGAGTTAGAGATAGTGGCATAGCTAAGAACAGCAGTTCCCTATCTTCCAGATCAGTTTATTTTTTACTAGTTCATGAGATTTCTCACTATTAAACATAGGTATGGTACTTGTAAAAGTAGTACAAGTATAACACACCTTATTCAAATTTATTTGGTTCCTGAGTTTACATAGTTTGAAGAGCAGGTAAAAAACAGAAAGGGATATTGCAGAATTTGAATTTGAGTCTGTTTCATTCCTGAGCTTTCAATAGCAAGAAATGTATTTGAAAACATATTTCAATTTAGTTACTGAGTTCAGATAATGAGAATCAAACACAGAGGGAGACCAGTATAAGATACTTCTGATGTACCACTTTCCTTTTCCTGCATGTGCTTCTAATTCTACTTGTGCCACATTTCAAAAGTCACACTGACTGAGAATTGCTTATTTTTCTTAGTTGGGTTAGTGTAACAACTTAGTTTAACTAGAAAAGATCATCCAGTTTACCAAATACAAGTCTTTCTTCATATATACTAGAGGATTCCCAATTCCTCCTAGCAGAAGAATATAGTCTCCCCCTTTCCTGCAGCAGATATGTTCTTAGACCCTAGGGAGATGTCTAAAGTTGTAGATATTGCCAAATTCCACATATACTTTTTGCCCTATGTATTTGCAACCATGATAAAGTTTCACTTATCAATTAGGCATAGTAAGAGATTAATAATAACTAATAGTAAGACAAATATTCTAACAATGTAATTTGTAAGTTATTTAAAACTTAGGAGTTGCTTATTTCTAGAATTTTCCATTTAACATTTTCAGATCATAGTTGACCACAGGTAACTGAAACCAAAGAATGTGAAACAATGGATAAGGGGGGCGGGGGCACAGTACAGTGGATTAAACTGAACAAATATATGTTATATGCTAATATGCTCAGTACTCATGGGTCCTTTACATAATTTTATAGTAACTTCATTATATAAAATTTACCTTATATAGTTTATGTATTAGGTTAAAGAATTTATAAAATATCATATATTAGCTACTCTTTTTATCCTCGAACAATTCGGGAGATATTCATGCTTATCTTAGGTTGAGTCTCTCTTCCTCATGCCTATTCCTTAATACCAAAATAATTTTGCTCTTAGATAATATTCTATTAAAGTTTTCAGACAAATTTTGGCAATACTCTACTACAACTGTATTTCTAGCATGTTTTAATGCACTTCTCAATTAGGCACATCTCAACAAGACAAGCCCTGGAAACTACCCTACACCAAAAGAATGAAAAAAAAAGTACTACAAATGTCTATTCATGAATTTAAAAAAAAGTTATCTTCCATAGCCGTCATGCTATCTCATCAGAAAACAATAATCTCTCAATATAAAGAGTACTATTACTATATCTAACTTTTTAAAGAATTGTCACAGTAGAATGCAAGAAAAGCACGACAACTACACCTCTCAGGTTAAATTTTTAAAAATCTTTAATTTCATTGGTACCTCACCAAAATCTTCTGTGACAAAAGCAATAAATAGAAAACCTTACAGACTTAGATTTTTTTCATTATTCTCCAGGGGAAGGGTGTGTGCTGCTATTTGTCTATTGGTGTTCTTAGTAGATAACTGTTAATATATTTCCCTGGAGTTTACACATGTTGCTCAAGGTACTGACATATTCTACAATGCAAGACAAGTTCAGAACAGATTAATAATGGCACAAGTCTTTTCACTGACCTAACTGCTTCCTTAGATCCACAAAATAGTTAATTGTGGAACTGAACAGAAAAGGTAAACCATTTTCCTCTTACAGGGATAAAGTTGGGCAATTTGCTCTATATACATTAGTTCAATGCTTATATCTCTACATAATAGTTTTTGCTGTAGTGGAAATGTGACTAGAAATTATTTGGAATGGTGAATCATTTCCCATGATAGGCTGTTTTTCTGCTTTCTCAGCAGCAATGGTACTTGCTTTTAAGTAGTAACAATCTCTGGCAATCACCTTCCATTTGTCTAATCTGTAATTTTTCAAAATTGTTATTACTTTAACTCTTGAAATGTATTTCCCTTAAGTTGTCTATATTTTGCTACCTAAACTTTTCACATCTTTACTCAAATGTCATCTGACTACCATCTATAAAATTGCAGTCACTACCTCTGCTCTGGCATTTTCTGTACTATACTAGCTGCTGGAGATTATGGCGAAACAGGCAAAAATCCCTGCCCAATTGGTTCTTCTATTATAGAAATGCCAGACAAAGTGATTTTAAAAGGCGGGTCATGGAGACTAAAAAAATAAAGTGGAATAATGCAAAAGAGTTAGTGAAGTGAGTTAAAAATAAGATGGCTGGGGTAGGGCATGGTCAGGCCATGAGTAATATTTGATGACATGGAAGAACGAACAATGCTTACTGGTAGAAACAGGATTCTTGGCAAAGGTAATGATAAGAAGTACGAAGATCCTGAAAGCACATTTGAGCAAAAGCAAAACATCAGCAAACAGTCAAGAGAATGAACAATAAAAGATGTGGTCAAAGAGAAGGCAGAACTAGATTACAGAGCATGTTTGACAGATTGTATTCTTAGTGACATGCAAAGCTACTGAAAGCTTTTGGGCAGAGGAAAAATTATCTGTTTTAGGACTAAGAAACATCATCTTGCTTTATGGGTAGAAAAATGAACTAGTAAGAAGAAAAAAACTGAGAAAAACATGTAAGAGGCTCTTTAGTAGTAGTATAAGCAAAAGATAATGACCTTGAAGAGGGTAGTAGCAGTGGAAATGATGAGTAACAGTAAGACTTAGGATCAATTTGAAGATAGAATCTTAATAGGTTAGATATGAGGTATAAAAAATAATGAGAAATCAAAAAAGGCTTCTAACTTTAGGGCTTGACAAACTCAGTCAAAAGTTGTACCTTTTACTAAGGAATAGCTGGGGTAGAGGGGAGAGATTCAAATCGAGTGTTCTCTTTTAGACAGGTAATTCTGAAATATCTATTAGATATCCTAGCAAAAAAAAAAAAAAAAAATCAAGTAGGCAGTTAGATGTAAGAGGGTAAAAACGGAGTATTAGACATTTAGGTAACATCAGCACATACAGGACAATTACAGCCATATAACTGAATGAGATCATCAAGTGAGTATATCAAGAAAAGAAGACAGTTGAGGAGTTAACTCCTAGAACTTTTCAATATTTAAAGATCAAGAAGAAAAAATCCAGTAAGATACATGTGGAAGAAGTAATTCATGAGAAACGAAAAAAAGAAACAAGAGGATATAACTTCCCAAAAACCAAAGAAAGAAATTGACTAACTCTTTCAAATGATGTTTAACAGTTGAATAAGATAAATATGAACTGGCTTTCCTTTGAACAGGACAAGATGGAAATATCAATGAAACTGTCAAAACAATTTTAGTGGCATGGTAGAGAAGAAAGTCTAATTAAGGAAGGATTTAAAAGAGAGGGAAGGAGAGAAGTGGAGATGGTAAAAGTTGAGACAATAACAAATATTTATTAAGTACCTACTGTATGACAGGGTACTTGAGATGTATTAGTTAACCAAAGTACAAACATCTAGCAGAAAGATACATAGAATAAATAAAACAAATAAGTTGAATTAAATGTTAAAATGTGATTGTGCTACAAAAAAGGGAGATTTTTGTTGTTGAAGGATATATAAAACTACCTGTAAGAGAAAACTGACTAGATAAGTGAGATTTAGAAAGTCAGC
This sequence comes from Graphiurus murinus, assembly GCA_004027655.1. Taxonomy (NCBI): domain Eukaryota; kingdom Metazoa; phylum Chordata; class Mammalia; order Rodentia; family Gliridae; genus Graphiurus; species Graphiurus murinus. The sequence goes on from PVLC010002081.1 coordinate 9,405, forward strand.
ACAGTAGGGTTATTTTACTTTAGTCAAATTCAATTCCTGTGTGTTAAGTATGTAATAAATGGGAATTGGATTAAAAAACAGGTAAGGTTTAAAGAAGCAAACATGACAAAAGGAGAAAGGAACATGACATGAAACATTATCACAGCAATAAGTATAGAACGTGGTCTGAGAACATGAGGAGACAATGAATAGAGAAAAGTAGTGTGGTGAACATATTAAAGGCTGTAATGAAACAAAAAAAATACTGGAATCAAAGTATTACAATAAGACGGAAGTCAGAAAAGGGTGGTGGAATTAGACTGGGAGGTGGTAAAGGTCTAGGGATGATCATGGTAAATGGTGGTCAGACCAGAAAGGAGGAAAATACTGGAAATAAAGAGGTCAAGTAACTGACAGGATAGAGTGCTGCATATAACAGGTATGTAGAATTTGAAGTTATCATGAACTACGATGAAAACAGTATTTAGGAGGAAAAAAACTGAAAAAGCTGGTAGAGGTATGCAACATGGCGATATAAAAGGAATTCAGGGTTTTGAGGGAGTAGGGCACATGAGTGAGTGGAAAGCAGCTGTAAATACCTTGGAAGTTACCTGCCTGCTAGTTTAACCACTCCTGTATTAAATAAAGCAAGAGATTAAAAACAGCCAGCAGAATCCAGCATGGAGGTGCATGCTTGTAATCCTACTACTTGGGAAGTTAAGAGAGGAGGATTGCAGGTTCAAGGACAGACTCAGCAAGTAGTTAGACTCTCATCAACCTAGCGAGACCCTGTTTTAAAATAAAAATAAACTAAATAGGGCTGGGGGTGTAGCTCAGAGGTAGAATGCCCCCGGGTTCAAACCAAAAATCAGCAAGTGAGAAGGCACATCCTTTAAAAATATAGTTTTCAACACAGTAATAAAGTAAAGGGAAAATTAACTGATGAGATAGGGATTGTGCTAACAAAAGGTCACAAATTCCAGAAGACACAATGGAAAGGATTTGAGTACTTACAAAAGGGCAAAAGACAGTCAAACTAGGGAATAAAAAAAGGACAGAGAATGTAAGAATTTGGGTGAAGATGAATGTCTTGGTATTTTTCCTTTAATTCTTTCTATGTATGCATGGTGTTGTAGGTAAAAGGGAGATCTTATTAGAAATGCAAAAAGTCTTAAATCTAATTCTAAATGTATTCTTAGAATGTGATTAATATCCTATAAGTACCTGGTAAGCAAGATGAAATATTTTTTCATGAATGTAGCTCATATTGGTATGTAAGTTATTTTATGGTAGTAGCATATAGTTAGTTGGAAATTTAAAGAGAAACCCATATAAGAGAAATTAAAATTATGATCACAATGATATCACAAAGAAACACTTATAGAATAAATTCTATCAAGTTCACAAAGAAACTCAAAGATGCCTACATTTAGGAAAAATCAATCTAAAAAATTAGTATTTCCTCTAAGAAATCAAATACTTTTTCATCAGTCAAAATCTACTTAGTGAATTTAATTAGTATTTCATGCTATAGCATAAATCTTAAAACATTAAGAGTTTGAAGTGAAAAGGATCTGTGTTAGCCCTGCGTTGGTGGCGCACACTTGTAATCCCAGTACTTGGGAGGCTGAGACAGGAAGATCGCAGGTTCATGGTCAGCCTCAGCTACTTAGACCCTCTGCAACTTAGTGAGACCCTGTTCCAAAATAAAGAAAAAACAATAGGGTTGAGGGTTTAGCTTGGAGGTAGAATGACCCCTGGGTTCAATCCCCAGTACCACAAAAAAAAAAAAAAAAAGACTTGTGTTCAGAAAAGGAATGAAAAACTTTACATATAAAATTGATGGCAATCAGTTGGTTAGTAAAAGCTTTCAAATAGACTGCATCGAATCCATCAAGATCCTCTTTGGGAAAAACAACAATAATAATTTTTAAAAAAAACACATTAGAATAGTTACATGATTGCTAAGTGTGTAACCAAGTAAAGGAGAAAGCAGGAAAAACATTCTGATGAAGAACAGTTTCATCTTATTATATATTTGGCAGTATGATACATCCAACTACTATGTGCATACTATCTATTCAATTTAGCCAAATTCAGTAGCTTTCTTTGATTTAAAAAGAAGAGAAGCCAGGCATGGTGACACACAACTGTAATCCCAGTACTTGAGCAGCTGAGACAGGAGGATCATAGGTTTAAAGCCAGCCTCAGCAACTTAGCAAGATCCTGCTTAAAATAAAAAATAAAATAAGGCTGGGGGTATAGCTCAGAGGTAATGCCCCTGGATTCAATCCCCAGCACCACAAATACTAATAAAAAATTTGAAAAAATAAGAGAGACACCTTTCTGAATTGTAAGTCAGTGACTTACACACTTCAGATGGTTAAAGAATGTGAAGCTTTTAAAAGTCAAAATAATTTAGTTTACATTTCATGGATATAGTTTTGGACAGATATTTTACACTTATAGGCCTACATTTATCCACTTTCAAAACACACTTAATGATATTTAAACTATGCACATTAATACTTAACTACAAAGTAGAAAAAATAAACTATATATATGCTATTAATTTCCTTTTTAAAATAAAACAGGAGCCGGGCGTGGTGGCGCAAGCTTGTAATCCCAGCATTCGGGAGGCTGAGACCGGAGGATCCGGGTTCGCGGCCAGCCTCAGCTACCTAGTGAGGCACGCCGCAACTTAGTGAGACCCTGTTTCGAAATAAAGAATAAAAATAGGGCTGGGGGTGTAGCTCGGAGGTAGAACGCCCCTGAGTTCAATCCCCAGTACCGCAAAAAAATAAATAAATAAAATAAAATAGGAAGTACTAACACCACTGGATATTTAGAAAAACTGAAAGATAAGTGGATAAAGATTATCTTGGTAGTAATTAATTCATCCGAGAAATATTTACTGAGGTTCTATGATGTGATGGGTAATGTCACAGATGCTGAGGATTCTTTTAATAAACTAAACAAAGTCCCTGCTATCATGGAGATTTCATTATATTCTAGCACTCTAATCATTTTAGGATTAGCCTCTAGAAGGAATTCAATTTTAAAACAGTTCTAAATTACAGAATATACAAAACTAGTTGGATATGGTGTCACATGCCTGCAATTCAAGTGGGAGGCTGAGACAGGAAGATAGCAGGTTCAGGGCCAGCCTCAGCAACTTACCAAGACCCTGTTTCAAAATACAAAGGGCTGGGGACATAGCTTGGAGGTAGAATACTTCTGGGTCCAATCTCCAGTATCAAAAAAAAAAAAAGAACATACAAAACTAAGAGTTCACCATTATTGCTAGAAAATTCCTCTCCCATTCTACGCATTCTATGTATTCAACCTTGAAAGAATATTTTTTACTAGTTTCGAATTAAAACGGATTGTCTGAATAAGCTTTCTCCATTCCCAAGAAGGTCTAATGCAAGTGACATTTCTACAGTCTATCCACTATTAAATACTATTAGGAAATCAATCACTACAAATGAGAAACAGAGATATAATATTTCATATAAAAGAAAAATAGAAACCTATAAGGAATACATAGCATTTCTCATAATTAATCTAATTCAAATAAAATAATTCTAATTATAGTCTGCTGAATAATATGAGTAAAGTTTTCTATTTATTTTTTTTGCAGTGTGTATGGGGGATCAAACTCAGGGCCTCACATATACTAAGTATGCCTTCTACCACTTACATTTATCCCCTCTTTTCTCTTAGCACTTAAAAATAAACACAAAATGCTCCCCCCATAGAACATCTTTCACCTCATTAATTTCTTCTTGAAATGCTTGGATGGACAATTCTTCAAATGATCATAACACAGAACTAAAATACATACTATTTAACTTCACTGAGCTTTTTTTGTCCATACCTGTTAACCTGGTACCAAGTTAACATGATAATGGTGCCTAAGATTGCTTTAGAAATAAATAAGGTGAGGCACAAAAAGAGCTTAGTGCTCAATCATAACTGATTATATCAACCACTATCATAATTCTAGACACTACCATTTTCAATAATAGCTTATATTTATCATTTGCACCATCCAAAATTCATTAAGTTGGGAAGCACAATAAAAGCTTTATAATAGGATATTAAAAAGATTTATGTTTTAGCAAGATAATCAACATGCACATTTTACTCAAACTAAGCAAAAGATTTAAAGTTTCAGTAGTATGAAGGCTACCAATATCCAGAATTCCTAAAAATGATCAAATTGGGGAAAATTTTTTAAAAATGAAAGTTTCAATAACAAGATGCTTCATCAACATTTTATTTGATACTCCAAGATTGAGAAGTATTACTGTCTTTAAAAACATATTTGTTGCCTTTTATTTCAAAATAGTTAATATCAGAACTCTAACAAACAAAACCAGTTAATGAAATTAAGAAAGACCATAAAAACTATATAAAAGATACTGTTATCTTCTAGTCCCATCCTGGCAGACAATATAGAAAATCTCTAAAATGATTCTATTTAAAGGACATTTAATAAAAATAATAATAATAATAATTTAAAAAGTAAAGGGCTGGGGATGTGGCTCAATGGTAGAGCTTGCCTGGCATGTGCAAGGTCCTGGGTTTGAGATCCACAGCCCCATAAGAAATGAAACCAAAACCCCCAAGTAAACTAAAAAATTCAGGTTTTAATCTAGAAAGAATGAATTAATAAAGATAAGATCTGAAGCAAGGCAAAAACACTTTTAATAAAAATCTTCAATTTAAAAATTCCAAAATCTTTCAAAGGATCTTGAAAAGAACAAATTCCCAAATGGAGGGGTCACTAAATATCCAAGAACACTCACCCAACCATTGGTAGAAGACCTCTTGGAGACCCAGATGCTTGAATCAGCTGAAATAGTACCAAGTTTTTACTGATTATTCTTAACAGGGCAATGGAGCACAGGCTACCTACTCCATATTATCAAAAGTTAAAGATTGTTATTGATAATTCTAGTTACTACCATTAAAAATGACTTGAAGGAAAAGGAGACTGAGTAATGAAATCATGGTAAATGAAACCTACTTTGTGCACATGTATAAATGTGTACATTTCCTCCTGTTCTCAAAGTGAAATAAGTTTGACAATTGAGTCTCATAAATATACTGGTAGAATAACATTTTTTAAGTTAATGTTATAAAATTCTTAAAGCATGTAAAATATTTTTAACATCGGTTCAGATTGAAAATTTTGAAAAAATAATCTGTTTTTTTTTAAAATAATGTGAATTCCTCAACACTAAGTAAAATGCAGGAAAAGGTTTTCAGTCCCCTGCACTTACAAATTTGTAACTTTGGACCTTTGAGTTATGCTAATAATTCTTCTAATCAGAAGATTCTCGTATTTCAACACTTAAAAGAACTCATAACACAACACTAAGCAAGACTTTTGTCAAAGGTGAAGAGTATTTTGAATATTACTGATTAATTCATGAATACTATTGGTTTAGTGGAAAATATCTAATGGCACCTAATTCTAAAGAGAAATAAAATAGAGTCAACACCTAGATGAAAATATGATGTTTCTTAAATCTCTGGAAGCTGAAGGATAGGACTAAGTCCCCACCCCAACACACACCGTAACTTACTCCAAAGGCCAAAAGATTTTTCAAAGAAGATACTCTACTACTACAAGAAAGGCAAGAACAAAAAGTGGAAGATTATATATTTCTATATTTCCCCAAGCAACTAAAATACAAAAACTACTTCTGCCTGACAGATGTGTGTCAAGTAAGAGAACAAGTACAACAAGATCCATTTGGTTTGACTAGTTAAAAAAGACAAGTGAAAAAGAACAGACTTTTGATACTGAGTAAGAATATGTAAGCTAACAAATAAATACTGAAATAGTATGCCAGCAAATCAACTCCAACCTGGCTGACAAATTATTTAATTGTTGCATTATTAGGGACAGCTTTGAAATACAGTATAGCTATAACATAATGAAAATCCAAGAACTTTTGAAGTCTTGCTAACAGTAAAAAAACAAGTAAAACCAGAAGCATAAAAATAGTTTTTTCAACTGCCATAGTAGAGAAGGAAAATGTGCAATAAAGCCAGGGAGAGCTTTAAGAGCGGAATACCAAAAAGAAATGCCTAATATTAGACTAGCACTAGAGTGAGAACATCACTGTCCCTAAAAATATGAAAGGATAAAGAAAAAATAATTAAAAATAAAGTAGGGATTGACATGTAAAAACCACTGTGTAAGAAAAATCAAAACATTTTAAATCTCTACTGCAAAATTTAAGTAACAAAGTATATCAATATTACCTTTCTTTCGAAAGAGTGCATTTAGGTAATTTTCTGCTTGGCATTCAATCTTATCAGTGTTGGACTGGCCCTGAGATGATAGCTCCTCCGTTGGTGTTGACTGTGAAGAATCAAGAGAAGGTATACAATCCTAAAAAAAATATATACTCAATTACTTTTAAGCATGAAATTTCACTGAAAATGGCCAAAAAAACCCCCAAAAACAAAAAGCAATTCTCTAAATGCTCAGTTGCTCTACCTTTTAAAATATATTAAAAGTTATAACAAAGGAACATAAAACTTGGGACAGGGGTAAGGAAAAAAGAAATTTAGCTCTGATAGGAGGCCAAAACAGCCTTATTTCTTAGCAAAACTATAATAAAAAAAAGAAAAGAAAAGAAAAAGAAAAAGGAAGAGCAGATAAAATATAAAATACACTGCTAAATAAATTCACTATATGACATGCCAGTAATTTATCCTATCAAAAAGTTCCAGTGACAGAGCAGATACGTTTCCTCACTAATCAAAACCAGTACAGGTCTTTACGCTTTCATTGTTTCTCAGCCTTTCTCGCAGCAGTAAATATGGAATCAGGATTTATGTCCTATATACAGCAGACACTTACATATTTCAATATTTAACAGGAAATATTTATGATAGCCAAAAGACTTTAAGAGTAATAAGCAAAAGGCTAAAAAACGGTAGTATATCATCTCCTTACTACTGATTCCAAAGGAATCATATTGAAGGGTGGTCTCAGACTAAACTAGACTTTCAAACTCAATGTGAACTGAATTTCATGAGTCAGAGAATAATAAGTAAATGTGAAATAAGCAAAAATATGGATTTTCTGGGATTATTCACCTGCAAATTAAGCTAAACTAAATATTGGACTTTTAACATACAACTTTAAAATATTCATTTCATTCAGCAAAGTCAAGTTTTTAAACTTCTGCTGTGAGTCACAAATTTTCAGAACAAATCAAATTATTTAAAAAAAAGAATTGTTACAATGGTACAATTAGTTTAAAAATATTTATGGCACTAAAACTTACACTGACTGCTTCTCTCTGTAGGTTACAAAATGAACATTTTTCATCCATAGACCAGTCAGTCAGCTCTTCTGGTTCACAGTCTTTAAAAGAGGGAAAAATATTCATTAAATACACTAACTTTATTAAAACAAATAAAATTACCATTCTCCATAGTAATGGTAAGAGGAAAAAACAAAACAAAACAAAAAAACCCCACAAAAACCTAACTACTAACAGGGGAGAAGGCCTAACTTTAAAATTAAACTGATGACATTTAGAAAAAAATAAATGGAGAAGGCCAATAAGGAGAATAATATTACACTATTATGAAACAGAGTAGCAAGAACAGCGAGCTGGTTATAAATAGTGTTTTTAAGTATCATGGAACCTTCCAAAAAATTCAATTTATCACCGTTCATTAATTTTATTTTTATTTTCCCTATGAGAAAAATCAGAAAAAAACAGGGAAGGAGATATGGGGAGGGAAGGAATAAATTTAAAATATGAAAAAAAAAAACATAAAATAGAAAAATGGGAGAACACAAAAGCCCACAGATTTGAGAAAAGTGAATGATCTCTAAGAAAACAAGTAGCAATCTATAGCTAAAAAATCAGGTTAGACTGCATTATATTTTTAAGGCTGTGTTATAAGAGAGTAAAACGTAGGTAAATTAGTAAGGCATATTATTTGACACAAAACACAGGTATTTTTAAAAGAAGACTATTCATTATAATCCAAGAGTTGAAACTTATTAAAAAGTTTCTGGGAAACAAAATCTTTCTCTACTAAAGAATTTTTGTGAAGGTATAATACCGCTGTCATTCTCCCTATACTTGGCATAGACTGTGAATTTCAAAATTACCCCTTGCGGCAGAATGTCCTTCCAATATATTTTGCCAAATAAATTCATATGCAGAACCTCAAACACAAAAATCGTTATCATCTGAGGCAACTACACTGTGACTAATCTGAAGAACAGTGATATGCCACAGAAATTCGCTCTCATGCTTTTGAATACATGATGAAATTAGATACTTGTCTCTGCTAAACTACAAGGAAAACACAGTCTACTTTTTTTTTAATGATAATGAATAAAAAAAAATACTACTTCGGATCAGGCCCTAAGACACCCTCCCCCATTAATCTAAAGAATAAAGGATAATTTGTTGAAGTATAAAAAGTGTAGTTATACCTCCCTTTAACTTTGTATTGACAGTGATACACAAATATTACATTTACACATAAATTTAGAAAGAGCAGGTAACGGGAACATAAGAACCAGTACAGGATAACAAAAAGATTTTAAAATCTGGGATAGAAACTCCTTTACTAGTTGTAACCTTTTTAAGCCACAAAGTTTTTTATTGCCTTAATATGTAAAGTGAGGATCATATCACCTAATTTATCTGTAGATCATATAAAAAATATACCATTGTAGGTATATTTAATAAAGTTAGTTTGTGGAAGACAATTTTAACTAAATATCTTAAGAAAATTGTTCACTTTTCTATAGTCCTATAGCTATGCAAGCTTATGTTGTCTTCAACCTCTTATCCCCTTGATAGAACAGAATCACACATAAACATTCTTATATACAGGATCATGCAGTATCTCTTGTTAAAGAAGCAAAACTCTCTAACCAATGGAATGAATGGGGAAGGAGTGATAGCGTGCCATCACAAGCCGGGGCTTTAAAAGGCAGCGCACCTTTCCCCCAGTTCGGTTGACCTTCTATCATCCAACATGAGAGAACTTGGCCCAGAATGCCACGACTCCTTCAGTCTGGACCTGGAGTCACATGAAGAACCCATGATACCCATTCACAGCCTGAAGCCCAGCTGACTCACATCACCTCTAAGTATGCTACAGAATTTGAGGTTGCCTCTTGTGTAGCATAACTGTGGCAAAAATGTGACTCAAGACAAACATAACAATTTTAATAGATTTTGTGATACTGAGGATTGAACCCAGGGGAGTCCTACCTCTGAACTACATGGAGCCCCTAGTCTCATTTTAGTTTTTAATTTTGAAATCCAGTCTTGCTAAGTTGCTGAGTTTGGCCTTGAACCTGAGATCCTCCTGTCTCAGCCTCCCAGGTACTGGGATTACAAAGTGTGTGCTGCCATGCCTGGCTTACTGCTTTCTTTTTAATCATGGGCTCATGAATGAAAAATAGCATTGACAGATTTTTGAAAAATAGCTGGTAGGCCTGAAGAAGGGATACTTTTGAAAAATTATAAAGTTTTACTAAGTTTCAATGATAAATATGTTGACACAATTTTAGGAATAGACAATTACCAGTTGTAAGATAAAAACTGAGGCATGCAGAGATTACATCACTCAGTTATTTTAATAGGACTTCTTCAAGGAAACGCTAAAATAAATGCTTCCATAGTTAAATAAATGGCACTGAATCATCAGTTGAATACATAAAGATCATTATATTTTACGAAAATCAAAAATGTATAGTTTTACTTAAAATATTTAATTATTCTTTCTAGAGCAACTTTTCATTTTGAGTCTAAATAAATGTTGGTAGAATACATTATTTTAAACAAATCAACTACAGACCAGATTTCTCCTTTCCTCAGGTACCTTTTCATGTCATTAAAAATAAAATAAACATTCCTTATATTTCTCAAAAAGCGACAATGAATTAGATTACATTACTCTCAAACAAAACAAGTTGTCTCCCATTTTTAAATGTTAATACATAAAAGAATAAGCTCAAAAAAGGTTAAATACTGTACCTTGAAAAAACAGTACCTTATTAATAAAAGACAATGCCATAAGAAAAACTGACAGTAAGTGACTGACAAAGGTCAGCCTATCCACTATGGTTATATACTCTTATAGTTAAAGTCTCTCTCCAATCATTTTTTTTTTTTTATTAATTGGTGCACTGTAATCATACATCTTTGTTAGGAACAAGTTGATAAAGGTATATATATTCACATTTCTCATTTAACCCCTTCCCCAATTCCCACCCCACTCTGTCGCCCTCCCTGCTTCTCAAGTTCAGTTTAGTGATTGACTCTGATATATTTGTGAAAGTACATCATGTGCATTTGGGGGCCTCCCCCACCCATCACCTTCACTTAAGTCAACTTCTTTGCTTATCTAGGGTTTCTCCTTTTTCATGGAGTCCCTCTTATGCCCCTTCTTCTCCCTAGCATCTGCATATTAGGGAGACTATATGCTTTTTTACTCTTTGTGACTGACTAATCTCCCATAACAATGTTTTCCAGTTGCAACCATTTTCCTGCAAATAACATGATTTTCTTCTTTATGGCTGAGTAAAATTCCATTGTGTACATATCCCACAGTTTTGTAATCCATTCATCTGTCGATGGACATCTTGGCTGTTTCCATAGTTTGGCAATTGTGAATTGTGCAGTTATAAACATAGATACACATGCATCAGTCTGATAGTTTGGTTTCCATTCTTTTGGGTAGATACCCAGAAGTGGTATTGCTGGATCATATGGTAGGTTCATTTCCATTTGTCTGAGGATCCTCTATATTGTTTTCCAAAGTGGTTGCACTAATTTGCAATCCCACTAACAATGTATTAGGGTTCCCACTTCTCCACACCCTTGCCAGCATTTATTGTTGTTCGTGTTTTTTATGATTGCTATTTTGATTGGAGTTAGATGAAATCTCATGGTAGTTTTGATTTGCATCTCTCTGATTGCTAATGATGTTGAACATTTCCTCATACATTTATTGGCCATTTGTATTTCTTCTCTTGTGAGGTGTCTATTTAGATCTACAGATTCAATGCAATACCTATGAAATTACCAAGGTCACTCCTCACAGACATAGAAAAATCAGTTTTTAAATTCATTTGGAACAACAAAAAGCCCAGAATAGCCAAAGTAATTCTTAGCCACAAGAACTATGCAGGCGGCATCACAATACCTGACTTCAAACTCTACTACAAAGCCACAGTAATAAAAACAGCATGGTACTGGCACAAAAACAGACACATAGATCAATGGAGCAGAACAGAAGATTCAGAAACAGACCCATGCACTTACAGTCAACTGATTTTTGACAAAGGAGCCAAAAATATACACTGGAAAAAAGATAGCCTCTTTAACAAATGGTGTTGGCAAAACTGGTTAACTATATGCAGGAAAATGGAAATAAACCCCACTTTCTCACCTTGCATAAGAGTCAACTCAAGGTGGATCAAAGACCTGGAAGTCAGGCCAGAGACCTTGCAGCCAACACTACAACACACAGGCACAGGTAAAAACTTTCTCAACAAAACCTCAAAAGCACAAGCAACTCAAAGGAAGATCAATACATGGGGTTGCAGTGAACTGAAGAGCTTCTGTGTAGCAAAGGAAACTATCAAGAACCTCAACAGAGAGTCCACAGAGTGAGAGAAAATTTTTCCCAGCTACTCTTCTGATAGAGGACTAATATCTAGGATATAGAGAGAACTCAAGAAAATCACAGCTAAGAAAGCAAATAACCCAATCAAAAAATGGGCAAAGGATCTCCAATCATTTTATCTAATCCACAGAAAGTTAACGGACGGAAGTCAGATTTTAGTACTGAACCATAGGCTTTTCTACATGCCAAAGAGGCCTTAGAAAGGTAAACTTTTCTGGACTTCAGTATCCTCATTTATGAAATGAAAAAAAAAAAAAAAAGTTGCATGTTAAAGGTATATAAAAATTGAAATAAAAACGTGTTAAACATCGAAGTTCAAAAGAAGCTACTTTCACATTCTTCTAAATAACCTCACATTTTCTGAATATTTTTATTCTTTTAGGCATTCTTTAATCACAGAATACAAATTTAGACTTCCCAAAGACAAAGCCCAATGAAAAGTGTGTCTGGGGAGGGGAGAGAAGCTAGACATACATATATGGGGATTGAACCCAGGGACGTTCCACTCCTGAGGAGGGGGGGATCTGAAAAAGTCAGATTTTTCATGAATATCAAATACTCATTCTAAGTATGTTGACTTTGGAGAAAGATGCTAAACTATGTACAATACAGTAAAAATAATTTCAAAACAACATTATGAAGCATACTATATTAAAAGTACAGAGAGTCGGGTATGGTGGCACACACCTGTAATCCCAATACTTGGGAGGTATACACTGGAGGATAACAGGTTTGAGGATGGCCTCAGAAAGGTAGCAAGACTCTCAGCCACTTAGTGAAATCTTGTTTCAAAACAAAAAATAAAATTGAGCTGGGATGTAGCTTGCAGGTAGGAAGTTCCTGAGTTCAAGCCCCAATACCACAAAAATGAATGAATGAGAGAGAAAGAGGAAGGTGGGGAGGGAGACGAAGGGAAAAGAACAGAGGAGAAAAGAAAAATTATAGCCTCATCATCCAGGGATAATGATTAATATTTGCTGCTACATATCTTCCCATTGTGTATTCTAGGCCTTTTTAAAAGTTGAGATTAGAGCTGGTGCCGCACGCTTGTAATACCAGTACTTGGGAGGCTGAGACCAGAGGATCAGGGTTCACGGCAAGCCTCAGCAACTTTATGAGGCCCTTCGCAACTTAGACCCTGTTTCCAAATAGAGAATAAAAAAATAGGACTAGGGGGTGTAGCTTGGAGGAAGAATGCCCGTGGGTTCCATCCCCAGTACCTCAAAAAAAAAAAAGGTTAGGATCAGGTGGTTCTTTGAAAAGATAAATACAATTGATAAACCTCTAGCCAGGGTAATTAGGAGACCAAACACAAATTTCTATTATCAGAAAAGGACCATCATTACTAATCCAATGGACATTAAAAGAATAAAGGAATATCATTATAAACTATGCCCACAAATTTAACCAATTTTGGTGAAATAGGCCAATTCCTCAAAAAACATAAGCTACCAAATCTCACACAAGGAAAAATAGATAACCTCAATAGGTCTTTATCTATTAAAGAAATTAAACATCTTCTAAAAGAGAAAGCACCAGCCCAGATGATTTCCCTACAATCTGTTCCAAAAATCAAAAGCAAAAGCAGAGGAAATATTTCCTTACTCATTCTGTAATTATATTATCTCAATACCAAAACCTGTTTGACCAGACATTTCACCCAAGAAGACACAGAGAGTAAATATGCATGTGAAACATGACTCTACCAAATGTCTTTGAGGAATTACAAACTAAGACAATGAGATGCCACTAAATAACGATTAGAATGGTTAAAATTCAAAACACTGACAACATTAAATGCTGATCAGGATATAGAGCAACAGAAACTTTCATTGATTGCTGGTAGAAATATAAAAGAGCACAGCCACTTTTGAAAATAGCATGGTAGTTAATAATAAATCTAAACATAGTCTGAATTACCTATCCATGGTGTTCCTAGGTATTTACTCAAATGAGTTCAAAACTTTTGTTCACTCAAAAACTTGAGTCTGAATAACTGCCAAAAGGTGAAAGCAATCAAATTATCTTTCAGTGGGTGAATGGATAAGCAAAATGTGGTACATCCACATTAGGTAAGTATTCTTCAGCAATAAAGAATAAAGTACTAATGAACTATGAAAAGACAGAGACCCTTACATGCATACTGCTAAGTGAAAGAGGCAAATCTGAAAAAGCTACATACTGTATCACTCCACCTATGTGACATCCTAAAAAAGGCAAAAGTTTAAAGAGAATAAAAAAGATCCACTGTTTTCCACAGATTGAGAGAGATGGGGGAAAGGCTGAACTGTGGAATACAGGAGACCTTTAGGGCAGTGGTGCTCTTGTGCAGAGTACTGTAATGGTGGATATACGATACTGTGCACTTGGGAAAACACACAACACTACAGGACACAAATAATGAGCCTATGTAAATTATGGACTTTCATTAACAGTAATGCTATCATATTGGTTCAACAAAAGATGTTACTATAGGGGCAGTGAGGTCACATATGGGAATTCTATACTTGTTTTTTTTTTTTTTAATTGGTAAAGATTTATTTTGGCTTAAAGTTCTGGTCCAAGGTCTAGAACTCTGTAAATTTCTGCTCAACTTTTTCATAAATTTAAAACTGCTCTAAATATATTAAATAAATTAGGATCACATTATATACTTAGGTTTACTTACTATAAATATTAACCATGCTCAACTGTACTTCTAATTTTTTTTTTTTTTTTTTTTTTTTTTGCGGTACTGGGGATTGAACTCAGGGGCATTCTACCTCCGAGCTACACCCAGCCCTATTTTTTAGTCTTTATTTTGAAACCGAGTCTCACTAAATTGCGGAGTGCCTCACTAGGTAGCTGAGGCTGGCCTCGAACCCGGATCCTCCGGTCTCAGCCTCCCGAATGCTGGGATTACAAGCGTGCGCCACCACGCCCGGCTTGTACTTTTAATTTTTAATAGATAAATTCAGTTCAAAGAGGTATTAAAATTTGTTTAACTGATATATTCAGCGTGTTTCTCCAGTCACGGTATTATAAGCACTATGATAAATACACTCAGTTAAATCTTTACCTCATAAGTATGCATCACCTAGTTACATATGTGAAGAAACTGACATAATTTATATAATAATAATGTAGTATTAAATTCTGATTTTAAATATATAATATAATCATCAATTTGTATTAGAAAACTACTGACCACCCCCCTCCCCAAGAGAAGACACTGGCCTAGCAATAAGACATAAGAAAGAAAATAAGAATGAATTTTTGCTTAAAAAGTCCCAGGATAGCAAAAGTGAATTTAAGGCAGATGGAGGAAAAAACAGAGGCATAGATAACTGCCCCCCCCCCAACAACAATAACAAAACAACACAAAAGGCAGGAAATATAGCTTCTGGAAATATATAAACATTTGAAGTTTGTGACACTCAAACCTTCTTTGGAGTCCTCACTACAGAAATGAGAGAACAGTTATACTTTGACTCAAAGAATAGAATCATGAGACAGACCAAAGAATACGGAAAGTAAGATTTCTGTTTTGCTTCCAAAAAATTAAAAATAGCACTCAAAAAGCTCTTTCAGCTGGGCATGGTGGTGCACACCTGTAATTGAAGTACTTGGGAGGCTAACACAGGAAGATAGCAGGTTCAAGGACAGCCTCAGCAACTTAGTGATGCCCTCAAAACTTAGTGAGACCTTGTTTCAAAATAAAAAGTAAAATAGGACTGGGGATGTAGCTTAGAGGTAAAATGCCCCTAGGTTCAATACCCCGCACTTAAAAAAAAAGAAAAGTTCTTTAAAAAACCACTCAAATCTAGCGGTAGTTCTGAATCGATTTAAAAAATTAAAATGTAAACCGTTCAGCTAGGCATGGTGGTGCACCTGTAATCTCAGTACTTGAGAGGCATAGGTTCCTGATCAGCCTCAGCAACTAAGTGAGGTCCTACGCAACTTACTGAGACCCTGTTTCAAAGTAAAAAATTAAAATGGGTCTGGGGCGTAGCTCAGAGGTAGAATGTTCCTGGATTCAATCCCCAGTATACTGTACATCTCTCATAAGTTTTTAACTTTAAAATATACTTTGTGATGTGTGTTTGACCCTTTTTATGGTTTCTTTTAATATACTTTTATTGGTGCATTGTAAATTAAGACATTATAGTGAGGTTCAATGTGATACGAACATACATGTACACAACACTTCGTGTGAGTCATAGGATGAAATTTGGAATATGTTTTCCTAAAGAACAAGTGTAAGGTTCATAAAGTCAACTTAAAGTGTATCCAAATACTATGTATTTAATTTCATAATTAAAATAATTTATAATAATATAAAAACCCCTTTACTACACAATTTATTTGGTTTCTGTGTTGCTAATAGTAATAATAGCTCAGATTTTTAATGATATACTGAAAAACATACATTAATCCATTCGATTCTTACATGCGAATTTTGTACAGCAAAATATGTCAACAATTGTATGTAGTGCTACATCTAAATAGCTAGCATCTGAATTTAACCATTTTTAATAATGGTCAAAACAAAGAAAGCACTTTTATTTAGAAGAGGACCAGACCAAAACCAAGATATTTACAGATATCTATCTAGAGATGTCTGTAATGGATAACTTCTATGTGCTTTTTCAAAAGACTCTACACTTTTATAGGACTGGTTTAATTTTTCTTCAAATAAGTTTTACAAAGTACCAATAAAAGTATACAAATGATAAATTAAAAAATTTTCCTTAGTCCTGGAACAAGATTTATCAGTATAATTAATAATCACTACTCTTTAGCTATCAATTTTTATTAAAAACTTTTTTTAATTAAAAAAAAAAAAAGGGAGGAAGAATTCACCTAAGGCACTTGGAGAAAAAAGGACAAACATTTGCATTAGTCGGGGTAATGCTGTGCATTATGTATGAAAAAAAGACTACCTGAAATCCAAAATTTAGCGAACGTATGACCTCCCCTTCCAAAAAAAGAAGGCATGAAAGAGGACATAAAGTATAAGACATATTTAAATTAAAAGAATGAATGGAATGAGCCATGTAGTATTAAATACATGCCATGTAGTATTAAATGAATTAGTAAAATTATAAAAGTTACAATCAAATCCTGTACAGGCATTAAAAATGAACTTTATATACCCAAATGATATTATTAGTAAACAAATACAGTAAGCAATCCACATATACACACACACACACACCGAGTAATAGTATGAGCTATTAATAAAAGAACCAATACATAGAAACAAATTTTACATTGATACAAAAAGGTTAACAGTATCTTTTTTGGATGGTGATACTAGGAGTAATTTCTTTCTAGCTTATCTCTATTCCCTAAAGTGAACATATTAGTATTTGTATATAAAGAAATAATAATCAATGGAACTAGGGATACAGCTCAGTGGTAGAGCACTTGCCTAGCATCTAACTAGCAACATGCATAAAACTTCAGATCCCTGGGAGAGAAAGGGAGGTGGGGGAGGCAGACAGAGAAACACCTAAAAATAAAATACAGGCATTGATTTCCTTAGAACATTCTGCCTTTGTGTAATAAATTAATTCCTGAAAAAGCATAAACATATTTATGTATATACACAACTATATAAGCAAACAAATCAAAGTGGGAGAAACAAGAGGCTAAAGGTCACAGGTTGCAACCTGGGTTACCAGAAAGCAATTAAAGTTTAATACTCATTTCAAATGTAAATGTGGAAACCAGCATGCAAAAAAGGACAGCATCATACATAGGTTATATTCTTGATTCTTTAGTTATCTTTTCCTTTGTACATTCAAAGCTTAGAGAGGTGGGCATGGTGGTGCACGCTTGTAATCCCAGCATTAGGGAGGCTGAGACTGGAGGATCCAGGTTCGCGGCCAGCCTCAGCTACCTAGTGAGGCCCTCCGCAATTTGGTGAGACCCTGCTTCAAAATAAAAGAATAAAAAATAGGGCTGGGGGTATACCTCGGAGGTAGAATGCCCCTGGGTTCAATCCCCAGTACCGGAAAAAAAAAAAAAAAGCTTAGTAGAAAATGTTGCAACTATAATTAGTCAGCAATGCTTGTAAATATATTAAGTAAAATATTTACTATGCTGAAATAAGAAATGATTAAAATTAAGAGATTTAAGAAAAAGCTCTCCTTAGCCATAAGAATGATAAAACATTGGTACAGCCATGTTTTGGAGTCTCTACCCTTAAAATCATGTTCTGCATAGATATCATTTACCAGAGTGAACACTGAGAGTTGGGACAGATATCTGTCATACTTTCAGCTCCATGACTCATAACTGACTAGAGCAGAGAACTTTTAACTATTCACACCCCTACAGTACCACTCGCTGTCTCAAATTAAAACATATTGAGACAAAAGAGAGAAAGACCCTTAAAACAACGGGTCTTAATAGAATGAAAGGTACCATAATACAACTGACCAGATATAATACCAATAAATAATTCAATAAAAAAATTTATACTGGTACTACCCATTTTGCAAATGAATTGTGCTATAAAATTTAAGATACATCTACAAAAATATTTTTTCCTAGTGCTCTATGTTTCTAAGCAAGCAGTAAGACAGCTAATCTATGGCATCACAGCAATTACATCACAATTAGAACAAAAACTTCCACCAGTATTTATGCTAGAGCTTTTGGAAGAGGAGTATATAACATATAACAAACGGTATTATATATTATATAAATGTAAAACTCTAAACACATAAGGCAATATTTCTCAGAGTACAATCTGAGTTCCAGGCTGCTTGTATCATGTTTATTGGGATAACAGCTTAAAACCTATAACCTACATTTCCATACAGCAGTCAGTAGCCCAAAGCTTCATTGAGTTATTCAAAAGCTTTTGAGCACTGCCTAGTTGCTAGGAATACACACTGTATACCACGTCCCTTATCTCAAGAACTTGAAGGCCTTAAAGTCAATGGAAATAGATCTAGGATAATCCACAAGGCTTTAAAAACTAGATAGGAAAGACTGAAAAACTGCTATGTCCCTATATACTTGTTAAGATCCCATCCCCATCCAAAGAATAGTTTAAGCAGAATTATATCTGAAATAAAAATATCATAAATTTGAAACCTCTCGTAAAATTAAATACTTTATTGTTCTACATTTTTTAATAAAATTGAGTAAAGTTTATCTGATATCCTACACTATTCCATTCCATACATAATATGATCATTATCACTGAAAGAAATGGTACTTGATTAAAAAAAAGAAAAAAAATGTATATATATAAATGCTCTGTACTCAGCCACAGATCTGTTTCCAATAAGAATTTTAGTAAGACAAATACAATGCGTGCTTTAAAAATTATGCGTCTTTGATATTGAGAATATTTGGGTTATTTTACTTATTCACTTAAAATATTTTCTAATTAAAAGAAGCTATAAATTTCTGTTAAGTATAAAGTTAGTGTAGAACAACCATTATTTATTTGTTAATTGGGGACAGCCAAATTTTATAATAAAATTTAAAAATTACCTTCAAATAAACTGAGGTCTCTTCGTAGCCGTGGTCCATAAAGCCCTTCTAAAATACTCTCAAAACCTGTGTTTTTAAAGAGAGAGAAGTGTATTAACTACTAGAAATGCTTCATTTTACAACAGTTGAAATCCAGTATATCAACCAGCAAATTATTTAACATACCATGAGTGTTATTTTTCCCTAATTTAATTCAACTGTACTAGGTAACATACAATAGTCACACTGTTAGAAGTTATGATTATAAAGAAACTAAAATACTCCAATGAAAAATACTTACTACTTAAATTAACACCTATGTCACTTAGAAATATTCTTGGGTTAAAACATAGTCAAGTGCCTTACAAGGATTTGGGGTCAAGGAACTGCATCTGTGATCTGTGGTCTCACAGAGTTGCAATGGGACCACATAATTGGTATGGTCTACCATCTTTACATTTTCTATGTTCTGATACACAGTATTTACCACTGTGTTGCAATTGCGCACAGTATTCAGTATAGAACAGCCACAGGCTTGTAGCTTTGGAGCCAAGGGCTACATCATCTAATTCTGTGTAAGTACATTCTAAGTGCATTACTCACAAAGATGAAGTCACCTAACACACATTACTCCAAAGATATTCCTGCCATTAAGTGACCCATAATTGTATTATAGTCAGATTGCTTATGTAATAATCTATAGGCAGGGAAGAATCTTGTAGAAGACATGTGTTAGAATCCTGTTTATATCTGTTTAAAAACTGTCAATAAAATAATTAGCACCTTTAACCTAAACTACAAGAATAAGTGACTGTCCATGAGGAGAAGTTTTTGCTGTGAAAAATATGATATATAAAACTTAAACCTACTGGGATAAAATCAAAACACAACAATTTGTTCATTTTCAGCTGGCACAGTGGCACACACCTGTATTGTCAGTACTTGAGGCTGAGACAGGAGGATCAGATGTTCAAGGCCAGCATGTGGTAAATTAGTAAGAAATATTTCAAAATGAAAAATTAAAAGGGAGCCAGGCGTGGTGGCGCACGCTTATAATCCCAGCATTCGGGAGGCTGAGACCAGAGGATCCGGGTTCGCGGCCAGCCTCAGCTACCTAGTGAGGCGCTCCGCAACTTAGTGAGACTCAGTTTCAAAATAAAGAATAAAAAATAGGGCTGGGGGTATAGCTCGGAGGTAGAATGCCCCTGAGTTCAATCCCCAGTACCGCAAAAACAAACAAACAAACAAACAAAAAATAAACAAAAAACAACAAGGTAATACATCTATTGATATTGCTGTGTTTAAATCTACCATCTTATGCTTTTTATTTGTTTCATCTATATTCCTTCCCATGCCTTTACCTGGCAACATTCTTTTGGGTTAAGTACATTTTTAGTAATCCATTTTATTGCCACTCTTATTTGTTATACTCTTCACCTTTCTTTTTTCAATGCTTGCCCTAGGATTTACAATATTCATTTTAATCTTTCACAATTACTCTCAAATATTATCGTACCACTTAATATATCATGTAAATAGTATGCATCTATCTTCCTCCCCATCCTATTTGCAATAGTTACATGACGTACACTTATTTCTATTATAAACCCCATAATACATTGCTTTCACTTTAAAATATAATTTTAAATACATTAAAACATGAGGGTTTTTACATTTACATATTTACAGTGTCACTTTTTTGCCCTTGTGTAGATTTGATATCCTAAAAATTGCCTTCAGTATTTCTTGTACTGCAAATTTGTAAACACACAGCAAATTATTTCAGCTATTGCTTTTCTAGAGAAAAATATGTCTCCACTTTAAGAAAAACATTTTATTGGGTATAAAATTCTAGGCTGACACTTTTTAAATCCCAGTGCATTGAAGACATGTTTCCATGTTCTAACAACTGGGACAGCTGCTGACAAGTCTCCCCCCTTCTTCTTGTTCCTCTATTTATATTTTACAGAAAAAGAGTTCTGGGAACTATAAAGTGACAAAAGTGGCAAAGTTTGGTTACAGAGTTCATCAGTCTGCTTTTTAGGTTTTCTCTTTATCAATGATTTTCAGAAATTCAACAGTTATATATCATGGTATGGTTTTGTTAGTGTATATTCAAGTAAGGTGAACTAACTAGCTCTGTAGAACTATAGTTTTCATCAGTTAAAAAAAAAAAAAAAAAGCCAGCCATCATTTCTCCAAATACATTTTTCTGTGTCCCCCTTTTATTCTGAAACTCCAATTATATATTTGTTAGACCATTTGATATTGTACCACAAGCCACCAAAGCTCTATTTACTTTTTTCATAGTTCTGTTTATATCTATGCTTCATTTGGGGTAAGGTTTTGTTATTTTTTTAATTCACTAACGTTTTCTTCTCTAGAATGAAGTTGAAAGTAAATAGTCTCAGCGCTCCAATTAAAATGCATAGACTGGCATGCTGTTTTCAAGACACTCATCTTACAAATACAACCAAAGAATGAAAAGTGTAAGGATGAAAAATGATATTCCATGCAAGTAGAGCCTCCAAAGCAGCAGGAATAACTACTTTCATGGCTGACAAAGCAGATTTTAAGACAAAAATTAACCAGAAGAGATACAGAAAAATCACTTCATATTTATATACTGATAAAGGGAACAACCCAACAAGAAAAGATGATGATAGTAAAAATTCGTACCCCAAACAACAGCACACCCAGTTACATTAAAAAACAAACAAACAAACAAAAACACTATTCAACTTGAAGACTTAGATAGACATAGACCCCAATATAATAACTAGGTGATTTCAACACACCTCTCTCATCAATATATGTCATCCAAAAGTAATACTATAAAAACAAACAGGATGGAACAGACATATATGGAATACTTCATCCAATAATAGCTGAATTCACATTCTTTTCAGTTACTCATCTAACATTCTTCAAAATAGACCATATTTGGGGCCACAAAGCAAGTCTTCTCTCTCTCTCACACACACACACACACACACACGCGTGCGCACGCGCCCACACACTTCCTTGCATCTTACCAGGTTCTAATGGAGCAAAGTTACAAATGAACAGCAAGAAAAAAACCAATATACACATACAGAGATTGAAAAATACACTTTTGCACTATGAATGGGTGATAGAAAAAAAAAATCAGGGTAAAGATTTTAAAATTCTTTGAATCAAAATAGAATAGAGATACGTTTCAGAATCTCTGGGCACTATGAAAAGTTTATAACTGAATGCCTACATAAAAACAACCCAGAAAGATCTCAAGTAACCTAATCATGTAGCTCAAGGGCCTATAAAAATAAGAGCAATCGAATTCCAAAACCAGTGGAAGAAAGGAAATAATTAAGATCACAGGAGAAATTAATAAAAGAAAAGAAACAAAAATACAACAATACAGACAGACTTGGTTGTTCATGCTTATAATCCTCAACTGGCTGTGCTGGTGCATACCTGTAAGTCCAGTTCTTGGGAGGCTGAGACAGGAGGAGCACAGGTTTAAGGGCAGCCTCAGCAATTAATGAGACTCTCATCAATCTAGTGAAACCTTGTTTTAAAAATAAAAATGAAATAGGGCTGGGGTACAGCTCAGAGGCAGAATGCCACAGGGTTCTATCCCCAGTACAAAAAAGAGAAAAAAAAAGAACCAGCATAACAAAGTTGGTTCTTTGAAAAGATAAACAAAACTGACAAACCTTTAATCAAACTAATAAAAAGAGATGGCCCCCAAAAAGATATCAGTACAGACATCACAGAAACTGAGAGGATCATGGGGGATTCTTTTGAAAACTTATACTCCAATAAATTGGAAACTCTAGAAAATATTGATAAATGTCTAGACAACCTACCAAAATTGGACCAAAAGGATATAGAAAGTGGTGAGATAAAGGCAGTAATAAAAAGCCTTCCAATAAAGAAAACCTCAGGACCAAAAGCATTGTCAGCTGAATTCTTCAGACCTTTTAAGAACTATGCCAATGCTCCTCAAACTATTTCATGAAACAGAGAGGGTGGAACACTTCCAAATTCGTCCTATGAACCAGTATCACCCTGATAACAAATACATCAAGAAAAGTATACTACAGACCAGTATCCCTGATCAACATACCTTTGGTGGTGGCACATGTTTGTAATCTCAGTACTAGGGAGGCTGAGACAGGAGGATACAGGTTACAGAAAAAGCCTTTGACTGATTTCAGCAATCATTCATGATAAAAATACTGAAGAAATTAGAGATAGAAGGACCTTACCTCAGAATCATAAGCATCAAAGGGCTGACTAACCCAAAGCCAATAACATACTTAACATGAAAAAACTGAAATATTTCCTTTAAGAACAGGAATAAGACAAGGATGTCCACGTTCACCAGTCCTACTCATTATAATACTTAAAATCTTAGCCAGAGTGATCAGGCAAGGGAAGGAAACTAAAGGGACACAAATGGGAAAGGAAGATGTCAAGTTTACAGATGATATATGAATACTTCCAGAGCTAGTAAATTCAACAAAGTACCAAAATACACACACACACACACACACACACACACACACACAAATTAACATACAAAAATTTATACCTTCCCTATAAATCAATAATGAATCTGCTGAAAAAAGAAATCAGGAAAACAATTCCACTTATAACAGCTTAAAAAACAAACAAAAAAACCTTCAGTAAATACCTAGCCAAGGAAGCAAAAGATCTCTACAAAGAAAATTGCACAACACTGAAAAAAGAAAAAGACACTAGATAGAAAGATGTCCCATGTTAATGGATAGGCAGAATTAATATTGTTAAAATGTCTGGACTACCAAAAGTAACCTACAGATTCAATACAATCCCCAATCAAAATGCAAGTGACATTCTTCACAGAACTAGAAAAACACAAAATACCCAGAATAGTTGAAGCAATCCTGAGCAAGAGCTCAACATTTTCAACAGAAAAGTCAACTAAAGTCCTAGGAATTAGATCAGAAACTTTCCAACTTCTAAAAGAAAACATAGGGTCAACAATCCAACATACAAGCATGGGCAATAACTTTCTCAATAGGACTCCTAAAAGCTCAGGAAACAATACCAAGAATAAATGAGGTTGTATCAAATTAAAGAGCTTCTGCACAGCAAAGGAAACAAGAGCAGAAGAGAGCCTACAGAATGGGAGAAAATCTTTGCCAGCTACACTCTTCTGATAGAGGATTAGTATTTAAAATATATAAAGAACTACAAAAACTTCACACACACACACACACACAGAAAACCCCAAATAACCAATCAATAAATGGGCAAATGAACTAAAAACACATTTCTCAAAAGAAATAGACAAATATATGAAAAAGAGCTCAACATTTTTAGCAATCAGGAAGATGAAAATGAAGACTACACTAAGATTTCATCTCACTCCTGTTAGAATGGCAGCCATAAAGAATACAAATGATAATAAATGGACTGGGGTTGGGGGACACTTACACGCTATTAGCGGGATTGTAAAGTAGTACAACCAATATGAAAATCAGTATGGAGACTCCTCAAAAGACTAAGAATGAAGCTACCATATGGCACAGCTAAAGCACTCCTCAGCATTATCCAAAAATATTAAAGTCATCATACTTTAGATATATTGCCCAGTGGCAGTAGTCACACCTGTAATCGCCATACTTGGGAGGCTGAGAAAAAGAGGATCGCAGGTTCATGGCCAGCTTCAGCAACTTAGTGAGCCCCTCTGCAACTTAGTAAGACCCTGTTAAAAATTTAAAAAAAAAAAAAAAAAATGGAGCTGGGGGTGTAGCCCAGATACAGAATGCCCCTGGGTTCAACTCTCAGTACTAATAACAACAACAAGGGGGGGGGGGTGGAGGGGGGAAAGGAGGGAAGGAAAGAGAGGGAGAGGAAGGAAGAAGAAGAGATAAAGAAAACATGGCATGTATATACTGCAGTTTTTCTCAATTTAAAGAATGAAATTATGTTATTTGGAAGAAAATGGATGGAACTTGAAAGCATTGTATTAAGTGAAATAAGTCAGACTCAGAAAGTCAAGTGTTGCATGATCCCTCCCATATGTGGAAGCTGGAGAAAAAAAGGAAAGGGGGTGGGAAGAGGTCTCATGAAAATAGAAAGGAAACAAGTAGAGGAAAGTGACTAGGGGAAGGAGGAGGAGGAAAGGGAAGCACAAGGGTAAGGAATGGACCAAATTATGTTGTGTGCACTTACAAATATGTAACAATAAAACCACTATTAGAATAAGGCCAATTAAAAATAAAAGTAAAGCTTACCATTTTAAGAGTTTTGAAATACACATATACCCATAGAATTGTCGCCACAAACAAGGTTAAGAGCATTTCTAGCACCCTGACCCATCTCCTCCACCACACCCTAGGCAAATACTCATACGCTTTTGGTCACTATTGCAAATTAATTTGCATTTTCTAGAATTTCATCAAAATAGAACCTTACAGAACTTTTTTTAAGAGGAGAGGCAGCTTTTTGGTCTGGTACTCTTCACTCAGTGGAATGATTCTCAAACTTATCTGTTTCCTGGTACCATTAGTTTGTTATTCCCCACTATATTACATTGTATGGATATACTACAAGTATTTATGCAGAAGTTGGCAGACAGGTTTCCATTTTTCTTATGTAAATAATTAACAGTTAAGCATCAGGGTTACATGTAAGTTTATGTTTGACTTTTTAAAAAGCCAAACTGTTTTCAAAAGTTATCATTTTACATTGCCACCATCTGCCATCCTATATGAAAGTTACTGTGACTACTTCACATCTCTGACACCAATTGGTATAGTCAAATGTCTGGTTTTTTGCTTTGTTTTGTTCTGCTTTTTCTTTCTTATAAAAATTCTAATGATAAAAAAATTTCATTTTCCTATTCAATATCTTTTCACATGCTTACTGATATTCATATATCTCTGCTGAAATCTTTTTTTTTTAAAATTTGGTTGTTTAACATCTTATCACTGCATTGTAAGAGATTTTCTTGTTTTGGTGTAGAATATATTCTGAATACAATTCCTTTGTCTGAAATACAATCATACCTGTTTTAATGTGGTTCACTTAACTGCGCTTTGCAGACAGTGAGTTTTACAAACTGAAGGTTTGTTGGCGCAATCTTATGTTGAGCAAATTTATTGGCACCATTTTTCCAACAGCCTGTGCTCAATTTGTCTCTCTGTGTCACATTTTGGTAATTCTCACAATATTTCAAACTTTATTTATCATTATTCTATGTTATATTGACCTGTGATTAGTGATCTGTGATGCTACCACTTGAACAACTGTTTTGGGTCACCAAAACCAAAAGAAATAAATGATTTTTGTTTTCTGTCTATTCCACTGACAGAAAACAAAAATTCTTTATTCTTTTCCTCTGCGTGGGCCTTGCTATCCCTGAGACATAACAATACTGAAAATAAGCAAATTAATAACTCTACAAAAGCCTCTGCACCCAGAATAAAATTTATGAGCTTTAAGGGGAAAAGTCCATCTCCATAATATAAAAATGCAAGGTAAAGCAACACTGTGGGCTAATGTACAACTCACAGCAAGTTATCCAGAAGACCTAGTTAACTAATGATGATATCTATACTAAAGAACAAATATAAAGTGCAAATAAAACATGTTCTACTGGAAGAAGACACAACCTAGGACTTTCATAGCTAGAGAGACATCAATGCCTAGCTTCAAAGACTCAAAGGAGAGGATGACTCCCTTGGTAGGTAGGAGCTAATGTAAGTTATGACTTTTTTTCCCAAGTACTGGGAATTGAATCCAGAGGCATTCTACCTCTGAGCTACACTCCCAGCCCTATTTTTATTCTTTATTTTTGATTTTTAAACAGGGTCTCACTAAGTTGCAGACCTCACTATGCAGACCTCACTAAGTAGCTGAGGTTGTCCACAAATCTGTGATCCTCCTGTCTCAGTCTCCCAAGTACTGGGATTACAAGTGTGTGCCACTATGCCTGGCAGTTGGTAACTTTAAATTGAAACCAACACTTATTTATCATTCCCTATATCCCAAGGCCCTTAAGAATTATATTAAATATAACTACAATTCTAAGTATAATTATAATTACTAAAAATAATTCATAGGGGACTCTACCTGTGCCCCATGAATAGAACAAAGCCTGGATGATAGCTTGTCTTATGACATGGTTTATTGTGTATTTTAAGAACACAGTTCAAACTTACTACTGCTCAGAAAAAGAAGAAGAAGAAAAAAAGATTCCTTTAAAAATAGTACTGCTGTCATGGTTTAGGAATAGAATGCCCCCCTAGCCCTCATGGAAACCTGTAGCAATGTTGGAAGCGGGGCTTGGTTGTAATTACAGCAATGGATAAATTCATTTATCTGGCTGTTGGCCTGGGTGTGAGAGTGGCTGGAGAAGGTGGGCCCTTGGGATTATACATGGTTCCTCCTCCCCTTGTCTTTCTTGCTTCTTGCCTCCATGATGTGTGAGTGAAGCCTTGTGCTCTCCCACTCTCCGCTTCCTGCCACCACCAAGTCCTGAGATCCATGCCCCCCTCCCCCGCCACAGACACCTCACATGACTGAACCATGCCCCAAGGAAACCATAAGCAAATAAATCTCCCTTCTTCTAAATTGTATAGTCACATCTTTTATATTACAGCTGTGAGAATGTTTTTTTTTAATTTTTAATTTTTTATAATTACTCGTACATTGTCAGCAGGCATCTTTGTTAGGTACAAATTGAAAAAGACATATGTGCCTACATTTCTCATTTGTCCCCTTCCTCCAATTCCCACCCCGCTCCCTCGCCCTCCTTCCCTCTCAGGTTCAATTTAGTGAGTAACCTTGATGTACATGAGGGTGCCCCCCCACCCCCGGTCAATCCCTTTCGGTTAAATCAACTTCTTTGCTTATCAAGGATCTCTCCTTTTCCATCTGGAGACCCTCTTATGCCCCATCTTCTCCCTAGCATCCGCATATTAGGGAGAACATATGCTTCCTTACTCTTTGTGACTGGCTAATCTCACTTAACATAATGTTTTCCAGTTGCATCCATTTCCCTGCAAAAAACACGATTTTGTTCTTCTTTATGGCTGAGTAAAATTCCATTGTGTACATATCCCATAGTTTTGTAATCCATTCGTCTGTTGATGGACATCTTGGCTGCTTCCATAGTTTGGCTATTGTGAATTGTGCAGCTATAAACATAGATGTGTTGGTCTGATAGTTTGGTTTCCATTCTTTTGGGTAGATACCCAGAAGTGGTATTGCTGGATCATATGGTAGGCTCATTCCCATTTGTCTGAGGATCCTCCATACTGTTTTCCAAAGTGGTTGCACTAGTTTGCAGTCCCACCAACAATGTATTAGAGTTCCCACTTCTCCACATCCTCGCCAGCAGTTGTTGTTGCTTGTATTTTTTTTTTTTTTTTTTTTGCGGTACTGGGGATTGAACTCAGGGGCATTCTACCTCCGAGCTACACCCCCAGCCCTATTTTTTTGTATTCTTTATTTTGAAACCGAGTCTCACTAAGTTGCAGAGTGCCTCACTAGGTAGCTGAGGCTGGCCGCGAACCCGGATCCTCCGGTCTCAGCCTCCCGAATGCTGGGATTACAAGCGTGCGCCACCAGGCCCGGCTTGTTGCTTGTATTTTTGATGATTGCCATTCTGATTGGGGTTAGGTGAACTCTCAAGGTGGTTTTGATTTGCATCTCTCTGTTTGCTAATGATGTGGAACATTTCCTCATACATTTATTGGCCATTTGTATTTCTTCTGTGAAGTGTCTATTTAGATCCTTTGCCCATTTTTTAATTGGGTTATTTGTTTTCTTGGTTGTGATTTTCTTGAGTTCTTTGTATATCCTAGATATTAGACCTCTATCTGTAGAGTAGCTGAGCTGTGAGAATGTTGACTGAGATAACCACTCATTAACAGTACCCCCAGTCACCCAAGATTCGGATGGAGGTATATAATGAGATTAATATTGTTTTCATGCCTGCTAACACAACACAGATTCTTCAGCCCATGGATCACAAAGTATTTCTGACTTCTAAATCTTACTGTTTAAGAAATGTATGTCATAAGGTTATTTCTGCCATAGACAGTGGTTCCTCTGATGGATCTCGGCAAAGTAAATTGTAAACTTTATGGAAAGGATTCACCATTCTACATGTCATTAAGAATATTTATGACTTGTGGAGTATCAACATTAACAGGAGTTTGAAAGAAACTGATTCCAGGTCACATGGATGACCTGAGGCATTGAAGAGTTCAGAGAGGGAAGTAACTATAGCTGCGGTAGGAACAGTAAGATAATTGGAATTAGAAAGATTTTTGCTTAAATGATAATAAAAAAATTTAGAATATTTGCATAAACAGTTTATAAAGCAGTGACAAGGTTTTAGAGTATTGACTCCAATTCTGAGAGAAGTTCTAGGGTGGGTGAAATGTTGTCAAACAGCATCATGTGTTATTGAAAAACACTTCATGAAAGTAAGAGCCATCAATACTGCAAACTCCATTGTTGTCTAATTGTAAGAAACTGTCACAGCCACCTTCAACCTTCAGAAACCATCACCCTGATCAGTCTGCAGTCATAAAAATAGAAGCAAGATGCCCAACTGGCAAAAAGATTGAATTGCTTAAGGCTCAGATGGTCAGCATTTTTAGCAATAAAGTATTTAAAATTACTATAGCTTAGCTTTTTGTTTTCTTTATAGTATCCTCCAAAGAACAAATGAGTTAATTTTGATGAAGATCTACTTAGTTTTTTCCCCTTTATGGTGAAAAAGGAATGCTCTACAAGGATGCCCTAAGAATCCTTTCTCAAGGCCAAGATTGCAAAGACTTTTTTTTCTCTTACTTTTAGTTCTATGGCTCATATTGAATTTTCTTTCTTTTTTTGGGGGGGGGTGTATGGTGTGATAGGATGGATGTTCTTTTTCTTCTGTATTGAGATCTATTTGATTTGGCACCTCTGCTGAACCATCTGTTTTCATTTTACATTCTCCATCTCCCTCTTCATTATGTATGTGCTATCATTTTAGTCCTTGTACATACTAAGCATTTTTAACAGCAATTTTAACATTCTTCCATACTAATCCTATCATTTCTACTTCTCCTTCTACAACTTATTTAATTACATTACAACTTATTTAATTGAATTACATTCTTTTGCCTTTTTTTTTTTTTTCATGTTTAGCTATTTGTGTGGACGCCAGACATTGTGAATCTTATGTTGTGAGTGCTGTTTTTTTTTTGTTTTGTTTTGTTTTTTCTTTAAAGAGTTGACA
>PVLC010002081.1:39928-122891 GCA_004027655.1 Graphiurus murinus
ATGATGTACCTACACAATCATATCAAGGTCACTCACTGAAGTGAACCTTAGGGGGAGGGAGGGGGAGGGAATGGGGAGGGAATCGGGGAAGGGGTCAAATGAGAATTGTGTGCAAATATGTTGTTAACAATTTGTACTTAACAAAGATGTATGCTATATTGCACGAGTTACTACAATAAAAAATTAAAAAAAAAAAAGAGTTGACATCAGACTTTTACTGAGAAGTTTATGTTACTTGGAAATCACGTTATGTCTTTCAAACAGGGTTTTTAAAGATTTATTTATTATTTATTTAGTAGTGCTGGGGATTGAACCCAGAGGCATTCTACCTCCGAACTACATCCTCAGCACTTTAAATTTTTGCTTGGAAACAGGGTCTCACTAGGTTGCTGAGAGTCTTATCAAGTTGCTGAAGCTGGTCTTGTACCTGAAATTCTCCTTTCTTGGCTGCCCAAGTACTGACTGGGATTACAGGCATGCACCACACACCTAGTTTAATTTTTTAAAAAGTTTATTGTACAAATGTACAAGATACAGTATCATGATTCAAGACATGCATCCAATATGTAATGGTCAAATCAGGGTAGTTAACATTTTCCTCCCCTTTATTTTTTTTAAATTGTACTTTAAAAAGGGTTTTAAAAAGCAGAAGTATAAAAGTATTCTCCATTACTAAGTTTCGCATTTTTGGATCTCCACCGAGTACCTCTCTGTACTCAATGCTTTGCTCTTACTTTTGGTTGGTGGGAAACTGGTTCTCTGCCCTGTATATGTCCTGGACATTGTCTTCATTACAGCTCCCAGACACTGCCCAATCCTAAAGGTGTTATTTTTCAGAACCTGTGGGTATCAATTTACACACATGTGCAGTGATTTTCAGTCAGATTCACAGGCACCATGTGCTGGTTTCTTGAGTTCTTTCCCTTCTGGTATTATGGCCATATAAACCCCAGCCACTCACAGCACTCTGAATGCTGATTATCTTCTCAAGTCAGTGAGACCACTGGGCTCATTTTAGGCCGACTCAGCCTGTTCTACAGTTTGTAAATTGTTAAAAAAAAAGGGAGGGGGGGGGAGTGATCACTGGATTTATATCAATTTCCTTTTTCTTAGGGGCTACAGTCCTGTGTGCCCTGTTTTCTAGTATCTAAAAACTTCTGAAAATATTATGGTTCAGTTCCCTAGATTTCTACAGCAGAAGATAAATCCCTGTTACTACTTCATGGTCAGAGGAGGAAGTCCATCCTCTGATTTATTAATTTCAATAATTTTATTTATATGAGTTTATTCTGTTCTTTTTCAAGTATTTAAGACCTTTTAATAGATAGCCATTCTTTGCACATATTTAGATTCAGTGTATATTTCTTTAAATAACAGGTAGAATAAAATATTTTAAAAATTAGTACTAAAAATTTTACATCAGTATCTGATCATTCCAGGCCTTCATATTATATAGGTATGTTGCTCGTATCCCATGGTTTGGGCTGGTCTTGACTTGTTTCTTTGTGCAATTAATTCAGTATTATAACTTTTGCCCTCAATAAATTAGGTTCTCTAAGGCATACAAAAGATGTGCCCTCCATCACAGAATTTTAACATCCAGTACCCATGAATAAGTTATGTTACATAGAAAGGGTAATTAAGGTTGAAGATGACATTAAGTTTGTTTTTAAGCAGGCTTTAAAATAAGATTATCCTAGGGGACTCAGTATAACCAAAGGGTCCTTATATTGGGAAGAGGGAGGCAAAAGAATAAGAGCTGGCACTGTGAGCCTTTCAAAGCTGGAACAAGCCAGAAAATGAATTGTGGCCTATATCTTTCATAAAGGAAGACAATTTCATTCCTGCTTACCACTTAAGTAAGATCCAAGGGGTAGGCAGGAATGAGACCCATTGGGCTACCACTGAGACCCACTGCTGACTTCTGACCTCCAGATCTGGAAGATGTTCAATTTTTGTGTGTGTGTTAAGCTACTGAACTTGTGAAATCTGTGCCAACAGCAAAAGGTAACTAACAGTACATGCTTCAGAATAACTTCATGGCATGAAATTCCTTGATTGACTACAAATATACACCTTTTGGAGGGCCAGAAAGTGTTTACATTTATGAAAATCCTTGTAAATATCTTCTCCTGTCCAAATGTTAGTTTCGAATGGTTTTCAATTTTTAAATATTGAATCATATGGTTAAATCAACTTAAAATCCTATCAGCAATAAGTTTTTGTTTTCCCCAAATGACCACCAGAAGTATAAGACAATATATTTGCTCAACACATGAATATAAAATGTTTCATTTTTACCTGCAGTTCTATAATTACTGAGGTTAGGCATATTTTAAAATATTCAATTTTCAGATTTCCCCTTTAGCCAGTTTTCAACTTGTGTCTTAACCTTTAAAAATTCAGTCATAGTTGGATATGCTTTTTAGGTTCTCCATTAGTTTGTCTGTTTGTTGTAATACCACAATATGTTAAGTATCACTATTTTGCCGTTTTCAAAATATTCTAAACATTCTGTGAGTTTCTTAATAAAGATCTAACAGTAATTGGAGACAATTTATCTTACTTTCTATTTCTAGTTTTTATGACAATGAAACATGTTAATAAAAGTCTTGCTTTTGTAGCTGTTTACGTGGATGTGCTGGTTTATATTCAAAATATTTGGTACTTTACTACCAACTTTAATTCTGTATCTACAGATTCTCTTACATTTTTTCATCATAAATACCTGTGGGAAAACACAATTATAATTTTTCTTTCAAATCATGTTCTCTTTTAATTTTACTGTTCTGAATATATACTCCAATTAACACTGAACAAAATTAGTAATAATGAGCCCTCAGACACATAACCGTAACTAATTACAATGAAATTCTTCTAATTTTTAAAATCACATATAATGTTTGCTTTTGGTAGATAGCATTTTATCAGAATAAAGATTTCCTTCTCCTTTTACTTTTACTTCTTGCAAAGTAACAGAATTTATTAACTAAGCACATGACGAAGGGATGCGCAGTGTCAAGTACTAGAGACTTCAAGTTTACCGAGTGAAGGAATGTCATAGAGGAAACTGAATTATACTAGAGTTCAAAGTTTCAGATGTTAAAGAATTCTATGTAGTTGGGCATGCCTATAATCCTAGTACCTGAGAGGCTGAGAGAAGCAACCTCAGCAATTTATCAAGACAGAGCAACCTAGTAAGACCCTATTTCAAAACAAACAAAAAACAAATAAATAAAAAGGGATGGAGGTAGAACCCCTGGGAGGGGGGGGTCCAATCCCCAGTATCACACAAACAGAAAAAAAAAAATTACTTAGGAAAGTAGGAAATGCACAATCAAGGGAGAATGAGGGCCACCCCCAAAAGTGAGATGCACTTTTGGGATGCACTGAGATTCCATCTTATCCCAATCAGAATGGAAATCATCAAGCATATACATATAAATGATATACGGTTTCCTCCATCTTGAAGCCATCAACTGTGCATAGAGTTTGAATCTTCTACTTCCCTTCTACCAATGGCTACACATAGAAACCAAGAGAAAGTCAAATGAAACTTTTACAAATACAAACATGAAAAATAATGAAAGATGAAATTATCTTCCAGTAGGGTCAATGTAGCCAAAGAAAGAACCAGTGAATTTTAAATTAAGTTAATAGAATGTATCCAACTGAAATACAAGTGTTAAAAAAAAAAAAAAATAGTAGAAGAAGAGAGAAAGAAAAAAAGCAGTGTCTATTCCATACTAGCCAACTGTCTAATAAATGCAATTGGAATCCCAAAGGAAAAAAAAGAATGGAATAGAATGGAAAAATACCAAAAAGGTAATAGCTAAAAATCTTATAAAAGAAAGATATCTCAAATCACAGATCCAAGAATTTAAAAAAAAAACACTGAACAAAACACTCAAAGAAAATCTTGAAAGCAGGCATAGAAAAAAGGATCATTTATATACACATGAAAAAAAATTAGGATTACACCACATTTCAAATCCCAAACTATGCAAGTCAAAAGACAATAGAGTGACATTTTTAAATTGCCAAAAGAAACAAATTCGACCCAGCATTTTATGCCCAGCAAAACTATCTTTCAAAAAGAAGGTATAATAAAGACACTTCAGAGAAATAAAAACTGAGAGAATTCATTATCAGAACATCTACAGTAGAAGAAATATTAAAAGGAAATTCTTTTGTGCATAAAAGAACAAGTATGTACAAAAGATCTTTGAGGGATGATGTAACTATTCATCTTGACTGTTGAGGAGCTGGAAATCCAACTGTTTGTGTGTCAAAACTCATAGAATGTACTCTGTAAATTACCCTTAATAAACTTTGCCAAAAGGCTATTCCTTTCAAATATGGAATAAAAGGTCATTCTGAAGGAGAGATAGATGAAGGTCTTTTGTGTGAGTGGTACTGGGGATTGAACTCAGGGGCATTCTACCTCCAATCTACACCCCTAACTCTATTTTAATTTTTTGAAACAGGGACTTGCTAGGTTGATGAGGTCTCAGTAGTTGCTGAGGTTGTCCTTGAAACCTGTGATCTTCTGTCTCAGCCTCCCAAGTACTAAGATTACAGGCTTGCGTCATCATGCCTGGCCTAATGAATGTCATTATTGAGAATTAAATGAACCAGGAGGTTAGAATGTCTGAATGGGTTATCCTCAAGAACAATGAAGTCCAGAAATGTTAGGATTAAGAGTAAAGATGGAAAACCAAAAATTAATTGGGTATTAAAGTCATCAGTAAAATACAGAAAGATAAATTGGCTTTTTCTTTTGTTTTTGTTCTTTGCAAGTGAGGTGGTGGGCACGAATGCACTTGTGCTGTGGGGTTTTGTTTGTTTTGGGGTTTGTTTTGTTTTTGTAGTGCTGGGTTGAATCCAGGGTCTCAGCATGTGCTCTACCAGAGTTATACCCCTAGATGATTAATCGGTTTTCAGCATGCCTAGGGAATACTACAATTTTCATGAACCTCAAAAATAAAAAGTCTTTTGTTGGGATATAATTTGAAAGCAAAAGCAAGATACAATATATACATACAAAAACTATCCTCTACCAAAATAAATCTTGAGAGTGAATGTAATATGTTCTTATGAATATGACATTTTATAGAGAAGTTCATATCAGATGGTCCTAGTCCTTTTTCTGGTAAGTGGAAGATATACATCATACATGTGTGTGTGCACGTGCGTAAATTAGAAGAAAATCAAAAGAAAGGACATTTTGTAAAATGAAGATTAATAGTTTAAGTTAGCCCTAACTTTACCATAGCATAACTTCTCACCATTGGTCAATCTTCCACTCTAGCCAGACTTTCTTATCTCCACTCCATTCCCAAATATTCTTCACATTCCTTTTGCTTTGTCTGTATAGACCTTCCTCTTGTTCTTCCCCATACCTCTTCCACCTAATTCAAAATCTGTGTCTTTGAAGAAAGTACTCCTAATTAGACTAGTCCTCATTAATATCTATTCCTTTTTAAATGCCCATTGTATTTCATGTTACACAATACAATCATCTAAGCTATATCAATGAAGCCTTTCCAACCCTACATGTTGCTAAACTCAAATGAACTCAGAAAACTTGGGTACTGAAATAGGATGTTCCAAGTCTGAATACCTGAAATCAGAAATATGTTGAAAAATATATTATTTCCATAAGCCAGAAAGTGGCATTCTAGTATTTGGCATCCAAATGTATTCTATCATAACCATTATATTGATGGGCAGATTAACAAGCCCCAAACCAAACCAAAATCAAAATCATAATTTACAAACAGAATAAGATGAAGCAAAACTGTTTTTAGAAAAGGCAACCAGATCACTGGTCTAGAAAATAAGTCATTCAATCTATTTAAAAAAGGACCAGAGGAAGGATGTCTTTTGTCCCTTTCCCTAGGACACAGGATGAGTTGTGAGCAAAAATCTGAAGCCTCTCCCCCATTCAAATCTTATTTTCTTATGTTCTCCTATTTGACCCACTAATAACATTTCTGAAGCCCTAAATTTTGTTGAATGCAATTTCCTCTCACTTTCACCCTTACACGGAGATGCATGTGGATTTATGATTACAATAATAAAGCACACCAAGTGATGGTGAGATACTGGAAGTAGAGGGTAACTAAAGTAGAGCAGAGATAAATTTGCTGATAAAAAGTAATCATACAAAAACTTGAGAGTAGGTACCAAGCTGATACTTTCTACATTTCCTACTGTTTATCACAATGCTAATGATTAAAGTTGGCCTGATGGTTACAAATTCAATATTGTGCCTTCACAATGAAAATACAAATGTACAATGCTTTCAACGTGCTAATTTACTATTCACCTTCACACAGACCCTTAAGTTCCTAGATTTGGTTCTGTTTTAAAAACTGATTATTATTACTCAAATAGCAAGTCTGATAACTTTGACCTACATAATAAACTGTCTTTATTATTTGTGTCCTAAGGTCACAAATAATAAGGAGTATCTTTAGCCAGTACTGAGTAAAGGAATCCATTTAAGTTTTTCTAATTAATTCCATGCAGTGCATCTATGCAACCCCCTCATGTAAATTTATACAAAAATTTAAACACTATTTGTTTTTGTGGTACTGGGGATTGAACCCAGGGGCATTCTACTTCTGAGCTATACCCCCAGGCCTATTATTTATTTTGAAACAGGGTCTAAGTTGCGGAAGGCCTCATTAAGGAGCTGAGGCTGGCTGCAAACCTGCTCTTCTCCTGTCTTAGCCTCCCAAGTACTGGGATTACAAACCCATGTGCCACCAAGCCCAGTCTCAACACTTGGTTTTAATTTTGCTACCAAATGTTGCCTTCTCTATTTAAATGTAGTAGACATTAAAACAAAGACAACAACCCAGATGTGGGGTTTTGAAAACGAGACAGGAAAAGATGGTGCCAGGAAAGGTTCTCCAGAAATGACAATACCCAAGCTGAGTGTTAATAAAAGAGTAGGAGTTAGGTAGGCAAAAGATATTTAGAAAGGGAAACCAGGCCAGACATGGTGGTATACTCCTGTAATCCCAGTACTTAGGAGGCTGAGACAGGAGGATTACAAGTTCCAGGTCAGTGTGATGACTTAGCAGGAGGTTTCAAAAATAGGGCTGGGATTGTGGCTCAGTGGTTGAACACCCCTGGGTTCAATACCTAGTTCAGAAGAGGGAGAGGGAGAAAGAGTAAAGACATAGGGAGAAGAGAACTTATATGCTTAGGAACAGCACTACCCAAAAGAATTTTTTGTAATCAATGTTCCCAATCTGTGTCGTCCAATACAGTAGATTAGGAACTGAATTTTTATTTCATTTTAATTAACTTAAATTGAAAAAAAAAATAGAAGTAATGAATGTGATGTGAAAGGAAAATATATAAAGGTTAAAGGCATGTGCAAACACAGATCCTGAAGGGCACAATATGCTTTGCTTTGCCAAGTAGTTAATTTTTCATCCTGAGAGCCAGAATAAGCTATGGAGGGTCTTTAAGTAGTCAAGAGACAGGATTATTTTTGTATTCAGAAAAGATCATTCAAGTGTCAAGTGGCAAATAAACTAAAATGGGAAAAGAATGAAGACAAGAAGCTTGCAGAAATATATCAGAGAAAAGAACACCAATTTACATAGAAGTTTACCTAAAAGATGTGACTTTGAGCAATTATTACTACAATTAATGTAAATAACTTTTTGATGTAGCTTCATTATTTTGAGATCAGAGTGAGAGTGAGGTAGTAAAGACTTCTGACTTGAGAAATAGAGTTGAAGCCTGGCACGGTGACATGCGCCTATAATCCCAGTATTTGGGAGGCTGAGACAGGAGGATCACAGACTCGTGGCCAGCTTCAGGTACTTAGTGAGGCTCTACGCAACTTAGTGAGACCCTGTTCAAGGCCACTATATGGCAACCTAGCAAGAGCCTGTTTCAAAATTTTAAAAAAAAACAGGGGTTGAGGGTGTAGCTCAGAGCAGAACCCCCCTGGGTTTAATTCTGAGTACCACAAAAAAGGCAGATAGACTATGAACGTAAGAGGAAGGGGGTAGGGAAGGAGGGAGGATCACTAAGACAAGAAATCCATGAGATGGTTTTTTTGTTTGTATGTTTGCTTTTGAGTAGTAAACACAAAAGAAGTCATGTTCAGTTGAACATATGGGCAAAAATTAACCAAATACACCCAGAGGTAGAAACACGGGCTATGTCTATGGAAGATAAAGCCTTATTTTCTAATTCAACTAAAATAAATTTTCAAGTACCAAAATATTTTTAAATTACCATTTAAAGTTATTCTTCTATTTTAGTTGCTAATACTGACATTATATATTTCTATGTAACAAAAATTAATATTCCATCTCATACCGTGCTACTTCCTAGCCCCTATCCGTGCCAATACTCAAACCCTAAGAAATGACACCTCAGTGTCTGGGCCATGTTGGGTATTCAAATATTTCTTGAAAAATGTTTGATGGAAAATTTTCACTCTAAGACCTAAAATATTCATTCTCAAAATAACTTAAACACATTTAAGTTATTTGTAAGTATTTGTAAGTTAAAAACTGCCTGTTATTAATAAATCTTTCTTCCTATCAAGTAACATTCTGAAATTCATAGCCATTTACTTATTTATACTCTTTCCTGCTTAGTTTAGTGCTTTCTCTGTTTCTTTAATTTCAGTGTATCCTCTCTCTCTCTTAAGCAGTGCCTTACCTTCTGTTTAGTCTTTTTTCTATAAGTAGATGTCAGATATATTTTCTGCTATGACTTGAAGACTGCAGTGCTTCTATTAATAAAGGTGTCTCTATTACAAGGTTTTTAAAATAATTTAACACCTTAATTTATTTTTTATCTTTATTGGTGCATTGTAATCTCACATTATAATGAGGTTTAGAGTAATAGGGACATACATGCACACAGCACTTGGTGAGCTTCCCCTCAGCTCTCTCCCCACTCCCTCCCCTTCCTTGTACCTGATATCTAGACCTGGAGAAGATTATGTCAAGTGAGATTAGCCAGTCACAGAAAGTGAAGGATCATATGTTCTCCTGTGTGGAAGCTAGGGAGTACTCAGGATATAAGAAGGATTTTAGATAAAGGAGGAGAAACCCCAATGGAGCCATGGTGGGTGTCTAGAGGAAGGTGTGTGTGTGGGGGGTGGTTAATAAAGGAAACACTTACATTGATGTTATGCACATATATGAAATTATCAATGCCAATCTCTATTACAAGGTCTTAAAGTCTCCTATCCTCAAAATGAGACATAAATAGAACTACTGGCATCTTGTGGGAAAAGGCCAATGATGCTAAATATTCAAAACAACGCCTTTCAACAAAGAATTATTCAGCCCAAAATGTCAAAATAGGTTGTTCATCAACACTGATATGCCTCATTTTATGCAAATTCACTAGTTAAAAAATCTAATTTATATGGAAAAGAGAAAAATCCAGAGTTGATATTATGCTTTAGGAATTCATGAGGTTGCTAACCACTTAAAATAATCAGAAAAATTCAATGTCTATTTTTTTGTGAAAGGTACCTAACAAATAGGGTATATCTGATTATTTACATTGGAATAATCTGAAGGAAGGAAGCAAACTATGATTGTTTCATAGAAAATCAATAACGAGAGAAAAATATATACCTCTGGGCCAAAGGCAAAGGAATGGGACTGGCGAATGACAGATGGGAATTTCAACTTATCTGTCATATTTTATTCTTTTACAATGGAAGGATACACATTATATTACTGTGAAAAGTTTTGGAGGTCTGATAAGAGTTGAAACAAAGATTTATAATTCCAAATAGTAAGTTTATTACCTTAAAGATTCATTTCTGTTGCATACCATTCTCAGCAGTGCAGAAAATTCAAAGTTTACTGGAATAGCCTTCTGATTACTAAGAATCTTATAATAGGTATCAGAATCATTATTCTATTCAACTTTTATTATTCAGAAGACTACACTAACTTTGCTTAAAACTCTTCAATATAACTCTATTACCTACATGATGGATTATAATGTTCAAGGAAAGCATACATGGCCTTCTTTTACCTTACCCTTGCCTATTTCTACAACTTCATTTTTTATTATTTCTTCATAAGTAAATTACATGCCACTTTACAATTAACTTATGTTGTTTACATATGTGAGCTTTTACCCACATTATCTAAAATGTCATTTCTCCATCTTTGTTCACCTGTCAAATGTCCTGTCTTCCAAACTAACCTAAAACATTTTCTTCCAGCTTTACCATTATTTGAGCAATTAGTTAACTATATTAAGCAATAATTTATTCATATATAAAATATATAGACCCAGGATATAAATACTGGCTAAATGGTATCTCAAAGCCTTCTTTAATACGATTTGTTAGAATTCATTGAGACCAATTCCACATTATCTAGCTATGTTCATAATCTAATTTAATTTAAAATTTGGGACTTTTTTTGGAGGTAAGGAGGGAGAGGGAGCTAGAATGTTTAGCTCCTTGACAACAGAGATACTATTATGGTTATATTACCCTCTGGTTCTTTCATAGTAATTCAGGTAATGAATGTAGTTTAATTTTATGACTTGGAGAATTTGGCTGAAGAGAAGGAGGAACCATCTATACTTAACACAATGCTTTTTTCAGTAAAGAAGTAGAATAGCCTGGCATGGTGGCGCATGCTTGTAATCCTAGCATTTGGGAGGCTGAGACCAGAGGATCCGGGTTCGCTGCCAGCCTCAGCTACCTAGTGAGGCACTCAGCAACTTAGTGAGACCCTGTTTCAAAATAAAGAATACAAAATAGGGCTGGGGGTATAGCTCGGAGGTAGAATGCCCCTGAGTTCAATCCCCAGTACCGCCAAAAAAAAAAAAAAAAAAAAGAAGTAATAAATAATAATGTAAAACTGAGGATTTGTAGTAAATGACAGTTCTTTCAGTTCTTTACAGAACACTAAACCAGGTGACCAAGAAAGCCTTCATTAATTAAAAATAATATTTTTGGAGCCGGGCGTGGTGGCGCACGCTTGTAATCCCAGCATTCGGGAGGCTGAGACCGGAGGATCCGGGTTCGCAGCCAGCCTCAGCTACTTAGTGAGGCACTCAGTAACTTAGTAAGACTCGGTTTCTCGGTTTCAAAATAAAGAATAAAAAAATAGGGCTGGGGGTATAGCTCGGAGGTAGAATGCCCCTGAGTTCAATCCCCAGTACTGCAAAAGAAAAAAAAAAAAAAAATATTTTGGGGGATTCCTAATAAATATCTACCTTAAGTTTATAGTTTAGTAGAGAAGAAAGAAAAAAAGAGACAATCAATAAATACTACATACAATGTCTGGATGAACTGAGGCCTAAAAGAAAGTTGAATAAAGAAGATGGTAGAAAATACACTACCATTATTATTTAATTGAGGTGGGGAAAAATGCTAGTAATGAATATAATGGTTAAAACAAAGATGAAAATCTTAATTTCACAGAAGACAAAATTAGGGTATAGTCTAAAAATGAAAAAGGAAATACTGTTATAAAAGAATAATGCTCAAGTATAATAAGTATAAGTAATTTGCCATGAGTAATTAGTTTCTCAAACAAAATAAACTAAAAAACACCACATAGTATAACTTACTGCTTATCTCAGTGGTTTAATTCTACCTGAATTTAACGAATTAAAAATGACCTCTTTTTACAGAATTAAGTGGATGGGAGGTAGGAAAGGATAGTTAGTCTTTGTTCTTTGAAATCTTTTTACTTTTGATACAGTTTATCATTCATAAAATTCCCTAATCTTGGCCCTAAATGTCTTCTGGCAACTTCTAAAACTCAAGATCACTATTGAAGTACAAATACTAAATTTGTCACAAATAAAGTTATTTGTTATATATCAAAATACTCTGCATAATAGTTGTATGGTAGAATGAAATGTACAAGAGTTAATATAGTCACATTAAAAAATTAATGTAACTTTTTAATAAACCCTTACAAAATAACTGTAAAAGTAACCAAACAGAATAAGTAAAGGCAGATAGTAATTAAGTTTAAGAACAATTTCCATTAGATTAGTGCTTAATTTTACTTTGTAGCACTGAAAAAATGTACTTTTTTTTTTTTTTTTTGCAGTACTGGGGATTCTACGTCAGAGGGATACCCTCAGCCCTATTTTTTATTCTTTATTTTGAAACAGGGTCTTACTAAGTTGTGGAATGCCTCACTAAGTAGCTGAGGCTGGCGGCAAACCTGGATCCTCAAGTCTCAGCCTCCCAAATGCTGGGATTACAAGTGTGCATCACCACGCCCGGCAAAATGTACGTATTGAGAATTCATTCACTCAACAATTTAGGTTCTCAGTGTGTGTCAGGAAGACAGAGAAGGAGAAACATGGCTTGTCTTTGTGTGTACATGCAAAAATACACACATACACTTTGAACTTGTGAGGAAAAAAGTTTGCAGTTATTATATAGCACAAATGTTTATGATGGAGGAATGAGAGTGGTTTCAGTGTACACAAAAGGGTACAAATCTCAAACTTAGAGCAGCTAAGAGGAATTTGGGAAAGTGAAACTTAACATGATGTACAGGGAAGGAGAGGGAATAGGAGGAAACCTGGGGAAAACTCACCAAGTGCTGTGTGCATGTATGTCACTATCACAAAGAACTGCATTATGATATGAGACTATAATGTACCAATAATAGTTAAAAAATAAGAATATATGATTTTTTAAGTACATTCACTGTATTATTTCTAAAAATGCACACTGGAAATAACCTATATGCCCTTCAAAAGAGAAAGAAGTATTATATTTATATATTAGAATATTATAGAACAATGAAAAGGAATAAGCAATATCTACATGCATCTACATGAATGAATCACAAACATAAATGCTGAGTTTTAAAAGGTTAACATAAAAGAATACATACTATATATTTCATTTCAACAAAGTTTCCAAAAACAGGTAAAATAAATCTATTGTGTGAAGAAATGAGAATACTATTCATACTTGGGGAGGAGGTAGAAACTGGTGATTGGGAGGAACTATGAGGGGACTTCTGTGACGGGGTTCCACTTCTTTATCTGGTGGTGGTTATGAGAGTGTATTTACTTTGTTCACTAAGGTGTTATGTTTATAATCTCATATTTTTTCTACGTAATTATATTTTAAAAACTTTACAAAAAGGTATAACAGGTATTATAATCCAGAAAGAGGAAAGAAATATGTAGGAGCCCAAAGGAACAGTTTTTGAGGATTTAAAAGAGTTCAATGGTGACCCTGTAAAATGCTAAAGACAATATTGACACTCAAGGTTACCGTGAAGATTAAAGGATTTAATATGCGTAAGCCACAAAACTGGCACAAATATTAATAAGTGGTCAATAAATGCTACTATGATGATAGTGTTCAGGATAGAATGACAAAAAGGCTAAGGCAGTACAGATGGGCAAGTTATGCTGGGCTTTCAAGCCACACTGAATTGAACTTTGACTTTATCCAATGAGAAACCAAGACTTTTTTTTTTTTTTTTTTTTTTTGCGGTACTGGGGATTGAACTCAGAGGCATTCTACCTCCGAGCTATACCCCCAGTCCTATTTTTTATTCTTTATTTTGAAACCGAGTCTCACTAAGTTGCGAAGTGCCTCACTAGGTAGCTGAGGCTGGCCACGAACCCGGATCCTCCAGTCTCAGCCTCCCGAATGCTGGGATTACAAGCGTGCGCCACCACGCGCGGCTAGAAACCAAGACTTTTTACACAGATCTAATTTTTTTCTTTTCTTGTTTTTTTTTTTTTTTTTTTTGTGTGTGTGTGTGTGTGTGTGTGGTGCTTGGGGTTAAACACAGGGGCATTCTACCACTGGCTACACCTCCAGCCCTATTTATTTTGAAACAGGGTCTAGCCACGCCCCCCCCAAGCCC
This sequence comes from Graphiurus murinus, assembly GCA_004027655.1. Classification (NCBI taxonomy): domain Eukaryota; kingdom Metazoa; phylum Chordata; class Mammalia; order Rodentia; family Gliridae; genus Graphiurus; species Graphiurus murinus. The sequence continues at coordinate 53,812 of PVLC010002081.1, forward strand.
TATTTTATTTTGAAACAGGGACTAAGTTGCAGAGGGCCTGGCTAAGTTTCTGTGGCTGGCCCCAAACCTGCAGTCCTCCTATCTCAGTCTCCCAAGTACTAGGATTACTCCCAAGGAATGTACTACCATGCCCAGCTCACAGACCTAAATTCTACCTTTATATTTACCAAATATAAATTACTGGGCAAGCCACTTAGGGTCTCTAGGTCTCAGTTTTCCTATCTGCAAAATGAAAGTAAAAACTGCACTATGTGAAAATAAGATGTGGTAATACACATAAAAACTTAGCGTAGTGCTTAACACATGTTAAATACTCATTAAATATTAGCTATCATTAAGCCAAAGGGGAACATTTAGTGCTGAAAAATCTGTAAAACAATGTTTGTGTTAATTTAAGGGCTGAAAGTGATTAAAATTCATAAGAACATATAGACTAATGACATGGTTTTTAAATATTTGTATTTTTTGTAATAATCTTACAGTAAATGATGCACATGATGTCCCATGACTTTTAAATTTTTAATTAGTATTTCCTTACAAAGGTATTCTCTTATGAAAACCATCAATAAAATCAGGAAATTAAGAATGACACATTATGCTTACTATCATTGGTGTGTCACCACTCCTAGGCCCCTTTTCAATGATCACTATATTTCTATAGTGTGTTTGTTCTCTCTCTTTGTATGTGTATACACACACACACACCAAAAAAAAAAAAAAAAAACTAAGACTTTACACCAATACCTCATTTCCAATCCAACACTACTGTCAGTATTCTAGTGTCTGCTTACATACTTGCACCCCCAACCCCCTGCCACCATTCGCTAATCTCAGACAAGAAATATAGTTCCCATTATCCGTAACATTTATTTGATCAGTCTCTATGTGTAACCAGCCTCTCATTGTGACTCTCTCCCATTCTCTGCAAGGACATTCTCCTCACTCCTCTTGGTCCCAATATCCTCATCCCTACTTCATGTGCATAATCTCTTCACCCCATTAAAGCTCACTACTATTCCTCATGCCTAGCACCTCTCCTACAAGAATGCACTGAGATTCATGCCTCCCTATCCCACTCAGGCTCTGACACCTTGAACTTAATGACACATTATGCTCACTACTATTCATGAGTCACTGGAGACACTGTACTCAGACACCTCATGCATAGACTCTGTCAACCAACCTCAACTTCAATATACCCACAAAAGGGTACAATCCTACATGGATGCCCCCTACTCTCCTGTTATCTGCAGGGGCCCTGAGAGCTCATGCAGGGCTGTATCCCACCTGAAGCCCATGCCCTCGTTTTCTTACCATGCTCCAGTCTGAACACCCCTCCCTGGACCAACAGACCCTTCCCTATCCTAGGCCACTGTCCTTCAGATACCATACTGTCCTGCTTAGGTTCTGAAACCCTGGAACAGGATGCCCTCATATTGAGACATGTTCCTTGCCCTCACAACTCAACAGATGGTTATCCTCCTTACTCCATCAAGCTGGCATCCTACACCTACTAGAGGACATGGCTCTGCCTCCTACCCACCTCATCCAGTGTGGACACTCACCCTTGTTTGGTTCCACCTGAAAGTTTTAGTACAGAATTATTCAGAAAGGGAAGGGAAAGTCCACATTGAAGAACAAATGATGATATTTTCAAAAAAGAAATATCAGTGAATTGCATAAGTGCCTATAAACAGAGCTAATTAAAATGATAATCAATTTGTCAAAGTACAGTCATCCCTCGGTCTCTGGGAATGGTTTCAGGAGCCCCACAGACACCCAAATCTGCAGATGCTCTAGTCCCTTATATAAAATGGCAAAGTACTTGCATATAGCTTCTGTACACTTTAAACAATCTCTAGAGTACTGATATTAACTAGTACAATATAAATGCTATGTAAATAATTCTATACTGTGTTAACTAGGAAATAACCCCCCCCCCCAAAAAAAAGGCCTTTACATATCCAGTATAGATGGAATTTTCTTCTGGAATATTTTTGTTCCAAGGTTGCTTGAATCTACAGATGTAGAACACATAGATGGATACAGAGGGCAACTATAGCTGTTTTCTTCTGCTTAAAGAAATAGTGTTCTATTGTTTTATAACAATTCCCTCCAAATTTAGAAAGTCATTTGAAAGTTATGATACAGAAGATGTGTCTATTTTCCAGCAAAATGCATTCTACTTTCGTATCTTACATAGGTATGTAGAAAACTGATTAATTAAAAGAAAAATAATCTAATAATTTCACACTGAAACTTTAAAAAGTACAATTGTTCCAAACACTGAAATTAAGTATTTTTTTAAAATATCAAGAATATATAAGTTTAACTTGCTTTAGGTACAATAACAGTTCTATTGTTTCCAGTAGACTTATCCACAGATATAATCCTACATAGGAGCCATCATGACCTACCTTGCTCCTGGTTTCTATGAGGAAGGATGCTTCAGAAGCACAATTTGAAGCTCTCCTCACTCCCTACTGAAGTGACTTAAATCTGATTGGTGATTTTGGAATAACTAAATAGAGCTCACACAGTCCTGCTCCTCTTGCCCTTGGCAGTGAGCTACCCAGGCAGAACATGCCTGCAGAAAGATCACACTAAGCTATGCTTCTTGAGTATGACTATGCCTGGATGGATAAGTCTTTCTACATCAGCTCACCTCTATTACTCTAATGTGGCCTCTACTAGTAATAGAAATAACATTTGGCTTCTATCTTTCTCCTTGTTTTATTTCTCAAGTTGCTGAAAGAAAGCCCATGAAGAGAAGAAAGGTACCATTGAAGAGTACTAGTGTTTTAATTAATATACTGAAGTGAAGACTGCTCATTTTCCCAGTTGACTTAAAAGGGCTGCTTCAATTTGAGCTTCTTAAAACTACTGCAAATAAAAACCCCTCAAACCTGAACAAACAACAGATGTTTCAAATGAAAATAAGCTGACTTATCTGATCATGCTTATTACCTATTTAAAAAAAAAAAAAAAGAAACTTCAAAGGCTCTTGATTTTCTTCCTATAGAGGTCATAATTTATACTTCCAGGACTACTTCTTACTCCCACTCGATTTCAATGATACTTGTGTTGAATATCTTCAAAAGCTATCATTATTTGGACCTAATATGTCTTTATTATACTATTCCTCTGCCTGTTCCCAATACCTTACTTTCCTGCTACATCCTTTAATTCAGGAATCAGCAAACTATGGCCTCAAAACCAAATCCACCTATTTTAATTTTAATTTTTTTTTTAAGTACTGAGGATTGAACCCAGAGGCATTCTAATGCCTCTGAGCTATAGCCCCAACCCTTTTAACTTTTTATTTTGAAACAGGGTTTCATTAAGTCACTCAGGTCTTACCGAGTTGCTGAGGCTGGCCTTGAACTGTGATCTTCCTGTCTCAGCCTCCCAAGTACAGGGATTACAAGTGGATTACAAGTGTTCTTACTGGAACACAGATATGCTTGCTCATTTAGGTATTGCTTTTCACTAACAGAAGGGAATAGTTTCAAAAGAGATGAGACAGTCCTTGGGAATGAGCTATTTCTCTAACCTGGCAAAGCCTAAATATTAACTAATTAGCCTTTACATATGAAGTTTACCAATCTCTGTTTTCACTTAATCCTTTGAAGCCTAGTCACTTTGTATCCTTCAAAATAAAATTATTGTTCCCTCTTCTGATTTTCCATTATATTAGACCAAGTCTAATATTTACCATCCTTAATCGTTGTGAGCTCTTTAAAAGCAAGATCTAAATCCAAAGCTACTGTAAACAGTAAGCTTTTTGACCCAACCCACAGTTCCTGCCTCTCCCATAAAAAAGAACTCCCACAAAAACTTTTCACATTCTTCTTTGGAGGAGCTTCTCTTTTTTCCTACCCTTCCCAAAGGAAGGAGAAATAACGGATATTGGCAACATCCGGATAGTTGTCTCCTGGTGGAATACTGTTTTAAAAGTTATTTTTCACTTGTGGCCAACCCTCCTGCTCACTTTGCCTTACTGGAGTAGCAGAGCTTCCCTGTATTTAAGAAGAGACCTCTAGCTGCACTGTCTTTTGATTGGCAAGTTCAATTCAGGAGGCTATGGAGTAAGGAAGTACAGTATCCACTTTTGGTCCCAGTTCCAAGCCAAGCTCTTCAGCACAACATTATCATTAAAAAGCTAATACTTTGATTCCTGATTCTTAAGTCTATTGCCTGTTCAGAACCCAGTAAGGAAGAAACATAGAACTATATCCCAATTAACTAGCACACAGTAGGACTCAATGAGGTATTTGACAACTGAATTATAGTAAAGTGCAAAAAATCATTCCTTTAAAATGCATAATGCACCAATACCAAACATACTATATATTAATGATTAACCTGATTAGGAAAAAAATTTTTGAAGGCAAATAGATAAACTTAGCTCACATTCAATGATTCAAATCAAATCCATCTTATTTCTTTACCTAACATATTTATATCAATATTCTGTTGCTATTAGGTGTCAGCTTAATTAAATTCAACATATAAAAGAACCACGGTTATCACAGATTCAAAAAGTACTCCCCATCTTACCCAGAACTATAAATGGTGTCTCCCATTTAAAAAACAAACATCCCTATTCCCCCCTGCCTTCAACTACTGTTTCATTTATCTGTTCTTCCTCAAAGAATAGCTCTTAAATGAGTAGTCTACTACAAATGTTATCTCCACTTGAACATAACTACTTTCTAATCTACCACCATATGGCTGCTATCTCTATCACTCTGTCACTCTGCTGAAATTCATCTAGTTAAGGTCACCTAGAACCTCCATGTTGCCAAAAATGATGTGCACTTCCCTGGTTCACCTATGTACCTGACATTTCATCAACATATATAAATTCCTGTCCTTGTAAAATTCTTCTCTCCTCTTATATTTGGTGATAGCACTCTCCTAGTTTTACTACATATCCTAAGCCCTTACTTTTCAGTGTAAAAGTTCAGTGGCCTTACTTTGAGGTTCCTCTTCCTCTACTCAAGAAACTTTAACATTCCTTTAAGGTATAGTACTGAATGCTCTACTTCTATTTATCTCTTACACATCCCTAGATAATCTCATTAATATCCATGGATTTAAATAACATGTTTAGGGGAGGAGGGAGGGAAAAAAAAATAACATGTTTATGCTGGGTATGCTAGCTCACTGCAATAATCTCAGTATTTGGGAGGCTGAGACAAGAAGATTGCAGGTTCAAAGCCAGCCTCAGCAATTTAGTGAGACTCAGCCATTGAGGGAGATCCTGCTTCCAAATTAAAAAAAAGGCGTTGGAAGTGTAGCTTGGAGGTAGAATGTCCCTAGGTTCAATCCCTAGCAACACACACATGAACTGTACCTAAGATTATGATAGAAATTCAGCAGGAAATTTCTTTCTGTTTAGTCCTTCCTACTAGTTATGAAAATTTAGTCCCATCTCTAAACCAGTTGATTATTTAAATATGAAGACTAATGAACAGTTACTACCTATGTACACACTTTGCACTTTCATCAGAAAAGAACTGACCAATTTGAATTAATGGAGAAATGTCTGAAACTGTTTTCCAATAAGTACTTTAGAAAAGACTCTAGGTCGAAGTTGAATTTTAAAGGTAACTGAAGATGCAAGATAGAATGACTAAAAAGATACTCAAGAATTTAGGGCAAGCCAGGTATGGTGGCGCACACTTGTAATCCCAGCACTTGGGAGGCTGAGACAGGAAGACCCAACCTCTGAGGCCCTCTGCAACTTAGTGAGACCCTGTTTCAAAATAAAGAATAAAAAAAATTAGGGCTGGGGATGTAGCTCAGAGGTAGAATGCCCCTGGGTTCCATCTCTAGTACCACAAAAGAAAAAAAAAATTAGGGCAATGTGTATAAAAGAAAATAAAAGCAGATGAAAAGGGTTAGGTGGTCTAAAAAAACTAGAAGAAAAAAAAAAAGAAATATCAACTAGTTGAGTATGGTCAATAGCTTTTAGTTGATGAAAAAAGACAAATGAGAGATATAACTGTTTTGTAAATTATGAAATCAAAGCAGCTATTTCAAACAATGATTTACAGTATGTTTTACTGGAAGACAGTAAAATCAGCAATATAGATACTCATATAAACCAGAATCTTACCTAAATTTCCCCAAGTGCTTACTGCATCAGAAAAATTGAATCCATGAGATACTGTAAGTAATGACTTGGAAACTGATTAAAGTAAAAAAAAAATTGTTTAAAGAAGAAGAAAAATAAAAAGCAAATGTAAGCAAGATAGGATGTTGCCAATTATGGGAAAACTGGATGCAAGGAAAGGGGATGAAATGAAGAAAAAAATGACTCCTCATTATGTTTTATTTCTCACAAACATGAAAATTTTTAAAACAAAATTCTTACGTAGGTTTAAGTAAGAACAAAGTGCTATTCTTCAAATGCAAAGACAGTATCATTTTGTTAATTAGCTTGTTGGTAGAAGCAGTACGTTGCTCTTGGCCTATTCACATTTTTTCACCTAGATTCTATTGTAAATAAACTTTTAAAACCATTTTTCTCCTACATACTCAGCTCCAAGTATGAGTCTAATAAAGTGAGTTCTCAAAATTTTGAACCTATCACCTTGGTGCTTTAATAGCTATCAGCCATGAACGCTAACATACAGACCTGACTTACCATGGGGTGATGTCCTGAATATAACTTAGTTTTGAATGTGCTCAGAACACTTACATTACTGTACAGTTGGGCAAAATCACCTAACACAAAGCCTATTTTATAATATATATATATATATATATATATATATATATATATATATTCTGCACCATTATATAGTTAAAAAATCGTAAGTTGAAACACTGTTAAGTCACTGACCATCTGTTTACCAAAAGGAAAGAATACTACCAAAAAGGAGAAGATTGGAACTCTATACACACAAAAATAGGATAATTTAACTGAAAGGCTAGATACACTAATGAGAAAAGAAAAGTGACACAACCAAAAATCTATATACCTTTATTGCTACTTGCGAGACTGCACTGTGGTAGAACTGAACACCAAGGCTGGAGGTGAGACAGAGTATGTGGGCACCCATCAACAGCGACTTATCTCTCCAATCAGTCAGGGAAGGGTGCACACTAAGACATGGCACCATAGAGAAAAGAGACTACGTTACACTAAGACTAGTCTACAGGTCATAACTAACATCTTTAAAATTACAAAATTCACACAATGATTGGCTTCAAATATGGCAGATTTTTATTTTTTGAAGTATAAAATGATCTGGGAGTACGTACAATTTCAGTATCTGCAGGAAAAATCGACAGATAAACTCTTTTAGAGAAAGCTTAACCATTCAACTACTCATCAGTACCATGATTCCATTTATCTAATGCATGCTATTAGATGATAACCACAATTTATATCTCTTTAAAAAGGGATAATACATTTGCTTGAAAACACAGTGTAGAGCCAAAGTTTTTTGCTAGTTTACTCTTCCATACCAATACCCACCAATGCAGATTTCTGAGTAAATTTATTCTTCTGGGATTTACATAGCAAGGCAACAAGACACAGGTAAGAAAAAAGAGCAGGAGACAAGCAGCAGCCAGAAAGAAGTATCAAGGTGATAATAGGAAAACTGAAACAGAGTAGATACCAACCAGCAATATCTTCAAGATGATCTAGTGTGACAAAGATTTTTTAAACGAACAAAAGTGTGGCACACGCTTGTAATCCCAGTACGTGGGAGGCTGAGACTGGAGGATCCGGGTTCGTGGCCAGCCTCAGTTACTTAGTGAGGCACTCAGCAACTTAGTGAGACCCTGTTTCAAAATAAAGAATAAAAAAATAGGACTGGCTTGTAATCCCAACATTTGGGAGGCTGAAATCGGAGGATCTGGGTTTGTGGCCAGCCTCAGCTACCTAGTGAGGCACTCCGCAACTTAGTGAGATCCTGTTTCAAAAAGAATAAAAAATAGGGCTGAGGGTATAGCTCGGAGGTAGAATGCCCCTGAGTTCGATCCCCAGTAACACACACACACACACACACAAACAAAAAACAAAAACAAAAACAAAAACCCACTAACTTCTTGATTTCAGTTACCACATAGCCAAAAGAGTCCTTAGAATTCAGATAGGCAGCACATGCTTTTTGATTTCTTCATATAAAAAGCCTTGATTAAGTTAAATGATATTCTGTGATTCTAAAACTATAATTCTGTAGCTCCGGAGTACTCTAGAATATGGCTCATTAAAACCCTTACTATTTTTCAGCTAACATGCCCCATAATCTTTTTTATTATTCATCAACATTCCCACCAGAAAGAATATATTGGCAAAAGGTAAAGCCCTAGCAGTTAATAACCTGAGCAAAACAGTAATAATAATAGTAGTTGACATGTCAAATGCTTTCTCTATGGAAGACATATATCAACATACATCAACACGACTCATTGTCAAACAACCTAATTATGTTCAATTTACAGATGAAGTAACTGCAGTACAAAGAAGAAAGTTGTCCCACTGGTAAATGGTAACACTAAGATTCAAATGCAAGTAGTCTAGCTCCAGATCCTATATTCTTATCTTGTTTTATGCTATCCAAATAAAAAGATTTGAAAAAAAGATAAATTAAGCTATAGGTCTGGTTCCTATCAATAGATTTTTAAGGTAAATGGTACTATGGTAATCAAGAGACTAAACTGTCCAATAAACTGGCTATTGCCACACATGGTTATTAAGTATCATTAAAATGTAGCTAGTTCAAACTGAGATGTGCTATAAATGTAAAATACTCAATTTTGAAAACTTAATATTAAGACTGTAAATGGACTCAATAATTCCCACATGGGTTAATGTTAACATTAAATAAGCTGTGCTTTTTAAATGTGGTTACTAAAAGATTTAAAATTACATATTTAGTACCCATTTTATTCCTCCTGAACAGTGTCATGTAGAAAAGACACTAGACTTTATAGAATGATCCTAACCAGATCGTTGCCATTGTTTTGCTGTATTTTAAGAGGGGAAAAAAATTACACGATTATTAGCTTTTATATCGGGAAAAAAAATGGGTTTAAAAACAGTCCTAAAGCCTAGTGTCAGATTTTGGTATCTAAATTTGTTTTGCATTAAAAGGAATGAAGTTCATTTTAGAGAAATAGCTGGTGCCAGAGCTGGGACAAGTAAAGTAGCACATAAACCTCAAATATTTTGCTTGCAGAGAGGGGAGCCAACACACTCAGAAACCAGCTTGATCAAACCTGGTATGATTTGAGAATCAAAATAATGATAGTGATAGACTTAATAACCAATGAGTAAGAATTCATACTGGTAAAAATAAGTAAATGGATGGGCAAAAGGAAAAAGATGGGAAAGATTGCTTTATGACAAAATGTCCACTTTTAATAACAATAGAAAGAATTGGTTAGAAAATCAGCACTGAATGCTAAAACTTGTGGGCAAAATTTTGATGAGACTAACAATATGCTGTTCTTCAAGATACTTTTTCATAAGCTGCATACTAATTACAAAAAATAACTTTTATAGGGAAATATAGAGAATATCACCTTAACCAAATTTTCAAAGCTAAGTCAACACTGGGACAAATCAACCTTAAGTGTTCTGAGAAGAGAACATCTCTTCAGTGGTATTCCTGCCAAATGCATAACCAATCTAATCATGAGAAGACAACAAATCCAAATTGAGGGACATCCTACAAAATAACTGCCTTGTACTTTTAAAAAATGTCAAGGTCAAGAAACAGAAAAAACTTAAGAGACATGATCAAATGCAGTGCATGATCTTAGGGTGAATCTTGCACTGCCAAGAAAGTTTTATAGAGAAAATAAACAGTCAAAATTTGAATATGGTTTATAAACTAGGTAATAACATGCTAGTACTAATATTGGCATATTAGTTTAATAACTACACTGTGCTTAGGTAAGACAATGTCCTTCTAGAAAATTTTAAGTGTAAAGACATATGCTGCCTACCAACTGCTCTCAAATTATTAACAAACATATATGTAGATACAGGACAAAAATGATAATGAGAATAGAACAAAATATGAAACAACTGGTGAATATGGGTGAGGACTTAATAAGAGTTCCTTGCACTATTCCAATTTTTTGTAAAATTAAAATTAAGTTAAAATAAAGTTTTTTAAAAATTGGCATATCTTTCAAATCAAGTATTCTAATAAATAATGTAAGCCTGGATAATGTTTAAAATACACTAGTGCATTTATTTTATTCTAGACGTTTTGAGTTTTATAACTCACCAGGTACTAATAATATTATATATCCCATAAGATCCAGACTATACCTATTATCATGACTATTTATTTATTTATTTTTTCCTATTAGCATTCTGATTAATAAAATAGTATTTACCATATCCAATAAGCACTTGAATATCTGATAAATGAGCATATTCAAAATTACAGCATCGTGCTGGGCACAGCACATGCCTATAATCCCAGTTCTTGGGAGACCAAGATAGGAGAATTGCAGGTTTGAGGCCAGCCTTAGCAACTTAGTGAGACTCTGCTTAAAAATGAAAAATAAAAATGGCTGGGGTGTAGCTTGCAGGTAGAATTACTCTGGGTCCCATTCCTAGTACCAAAGAGGGCGAAGAAGAGAAAAAAAAAAAAAACAAGAGTACATAGAACAGGATGTTTATTTAAAAATGCATGAAATTATAAAAAGCACCCTATAAGCAAAGCTATTAATCTGGATAAAGAGCTTGCAAGACAACTCTCAAATTAAAAGCCAAAACCAGGAATGAATCAGAATAGTTGTCAAAATCCTACAGTAAAGAGATGAGTTCCACAATTAGAGAAAGGTAAACATTTTTATATTAAGTGAAAAATAACTGTAATTGTAAATAGTCACTCACAACTAAAATAACTGTATTCCCTATAAAATTTGACTATTATATATGCTATAAGAAAATGAATCAGATTTTAAGAAAATGAATCAGATTAAAGAAGTAGAACTGAGATTGAAAACTTCATTAAAGGCTTACTACTAATTTGCTGTACAACTCTGAGAAGTTGCCTACAATTTCCTATCTCACTTAAAAGTAAGACTTTTGAATCATTTTCTTCCCCAACTTAAAAGCCAAAATCAGGAATGAATCAAAAGAGTAGTTAAAAATCTATGGTAAGGAAATGAGCAAAAGGATGTTATTTTATGAAAATGATTTCAAGCAATAAGAGCACTGAATATCTAATACAGAAAAAAGTCACACGTGTCCACACACAAAAGGAAAAAAAAATATGGAATATGGTTTTATAAATGTTTACAAAGTAATGAATTTAAGGTATTAACAAAAAGTGACTTAAAATCATACAAACCAATTTTTTTTTTTTTTTTTTTGCGGTAGTGGGGATTGAATTCAGGGGCATTCTACCTTTGAGATACACCCTTAGTCCTATTTTTTATTCTTTATTTTGAAACAGGGTCTCACTAAGTTGCCGAGAGCCTCACTAAATAGCTGAGGCAGGCCTCAAACCGGGATCCTCCTGTCTATCTCAGCCTCCCAAGTACTGGAATTACAAGCGTGTGCCATCACGCCCGGCTTAAAATCATACAAACTATTTTTAATCCCAATTCACACCATAAATATAACAGGACATTGAAAAGCCTCAAGCAACAAGTATATACAAGGATTGAGAATTCTCAAATATGGCTAGAACTCAGGAGAAAATTATTTTCACGTTCAACTGTTTATTGCAAGTAGTCAGTATGAACTCAATTTTTGGTGTCTTCCAAATCTATCTGACTACCTAGGTAAAGCAAAACGATAATTTAATTACTTTTCTATCAAATTAAATTAATTTTATTTAAGATTTGTTTTTTCAAAAGAACATATGTATATATATATACATACACATATATATACACATACACATATTTGTGATGTAAAGCCATATTTAATGCATCTAAATAAGAAGACCTGAAAAATTCCAAAATATTCTAAAACAAAAATTGACCAAAGACATCCTTAAGTTACTGTGAACCTTGGAAAACAACACAGCAACATCATGAGCCAGTGCTGCAATGCTGCCATCCTACCTGAACTCAACAATTTCTAAACAGGTTTTCAGTAAAAGAGATTTTTACATAAGCAATGATAAAATCAGATTCATTTTGTATTCAAGAAACACAAAGACCAACATGCTTAATATAAAAAAATTCCATGAGGTTCTTTTCTTAGTTTATAACTGGTTACTATTGAACTCTTAAAGCTTTTTCCTCTAGATAAGACAATAATAATTTCATAAAGACAAAAGAGTAAATTGTTTAAACCACTTAAATACCCCTAATCAGAGAAACCTTCATTCTTGCACGTTTTCCTATATTCATCATATCCTGTAGGACACGTTTCTAAATTGAAGTTGTTACTAGTTTAACCTACTACGATCTCCTTTTCACTAGTGAAAACAAGAAAGATCTTAAAAGGCGCTAACCAAACAAATCTGAGAAGGGCGGGGTGGGGGGGAAGGGGCGCGAGGTGGCGCAAGAACAGAAGAAAACAAGGTAAGAGAGTTGTTTTCCTAAGGCACAAGGGTTACTCCCCAATTCCAAAAGCCAAGATTTACTCTTCAGTAGAAAAAGTTGATGCTACCGTCACTCTACACAACACAACCTTCCTTTCCACCGCTTCCCACGACCTCCCACCCCTAATCCCCTTCCAAAACAAACACGCCCAGCCCAAAGCCAGCCTTAGCTAGCCCCTCGGCGCCCACTCCACCAACCTGCTGAATAACAGCTCCAGGCATATGTCTCATTCGGGCAGAAAAAATTAAAAGAAGAGGAGGAGGAGGACGAGACGGGGAGTCCCACCATCTCTCGCCACCCTGAACAAGCCCCAGAATGAGAGCCCCTAGCCCAGAAGTTTGAAGCACAACAGAGTCAGACCCCACCACCAAGGAAGGCAGAATTGCAGTTGAACCGGGTAGGGAGGTGGAGAGGGCGAAGATGTGTGTGTGTGTGTGTGTGTGTGTGTGTGTGTGTGTGTAATGTGTGTGTGTGTGTGTGTGTGCATATGTGTGTGTGCGCGCGCAGGGAAGAGTCCATCACATGACAGTGAAAAGAGGACCAGAGCCGTCGGGGCGTCCGCAAGGAAAAGGGAGGGGAGGGGGAGAGAGGGTGCCGTTGCTATGGCAACACCCCCCATCCGTCCAGACTTCCAAAGAGGGAGGAAGAACTTCAAATCCCAACCGTCAGCGCTCGAGCGGCTCCTTCTTAAAGGGGTACACACCGCGCGGCCGCCGCCACCGCCGAGCGCGAGAGGGCAGAGTTGGGCGCCCCCCGCCCCACCGGGCGGCGCCCCCCCGCCGGCCCACCCGCAGCCCCCCCGCCCCGAGAGCGCCCCGGGGGTCCCCCGAGTCCGGCTCCCCGGGCACTCCGCCGCTCCGATCGGCCCAGCCCCCGGCGGCGAGAAGGGGGTGTGTGTGCGCCCGGCGGGGGCGCGGACCAGCCCAGCCCGCCTGGCTCCCGCCCGCCCGCCGCCCGCCGGCTCCCCGCACCCGGCCGCCGACCCGACCCGCCGGGCCGCTGCCTCCCTGACAGCGGGGACCGCGGGCGGCCACGGGCGCCCAGGAGTTTTCGGGGAGAGCGCCGGCGAGCCGCTGCCCCGGGGCTCGGCGAGCGGGTCCCAACTAACAGTTCCTGGGGAGCCCCGGAGCGGAGCAGGCAGGCGACCGGGCGAGCACGGACGGACCCCGCCGGGCGAGGAGCCCCCGAGACAAAAGGCGAGCGATCGGGCGGGCGAACGAGCGCCGCCGCCGCCGCCGCTCCCACCTCGCTCCCCATTGAACTGACCCGAACCGGAGATTCAACTACAGCCCGCCAGCCACAAACTCCTCGGGCTGCGGCAGCCGCCGCCGCGCCGAGCCCGGGCCCGGCCGCGTCTCTCTTACCTACACAGTGCATGAGGCGGTGGCGCCAGGAGTCGAGTTCCCGCCGGAATCCTCTCCTCTCCGCCGCGCACCGAGGGCTCCGGCACTGAGCGGCGGCGGCGGCGGCGGCGGCAGCAGCGGCGGCGGCAGCGGCCATTCTCTCTCTTCCCTTGTCCATCTGCGTCCCGCGTCACGCGCCCTCATTTACATACGAGCGGCGCAGGCACGAGGCAGGGGCGCGAGCCCTCGGCGCGAGCCCCGGAGCGCGCGCCCCCCGGAGGGGGTTGATTGACACGTGTCACTACCTTCCCTCGGCCCTTCCCTCCCCCTCCCACCGCTCCCTCGGGGAGAGGCGGGGAGGGAGCGCGCGGAGGAGAAGGAAGCAACCTGCCGCTTCCGCTGACCCCGCCCCCATCCACTCCCCTCTCTCCCTCTCTCTCTCTCTCTCTCTCTCCAGCCCCTCCCCGCCGAGTTTACTCAGGCGAGCCATGCCGCTCCCGCCGCCCGCGAAAACCCTGAGCGGGAGCGAGGGACCCGGAGCTCCGCCAGGAACCCGCGTGCAGGAGCCGGACGAGCAACGCCTCCCTCCTGCCTCGGAGACGGGCTCGGGCCGGGCGGAGACTTCGTTTCCCAGGCTCCCTTGCGCGTGGCTTCCGAAGCGGAGCTGACAGCCGAGGCGCGGTGCATGCTGGGCGTCGTAGTCCAGCGGCGATGAAGCGCGCCCGGTCCTCTGCGCTCTCCGGAGCTCGCGGACTGGCCCGGGACTTCGCTACGCGGTGCTACCGGTGGGAGCGCGGGCTCCCGGGACCGTGCGCCGCCGGCGCGGCTCAGCCAGACCCGCGGCTGGAGCTTCTTTCCGTTCCGCGAGGGAAACGCAGGAATTGCGGGTTCAGGCTGCGCTGTATGTTTTAAGTAGTGGAAACTTTTCGGGGTCACCGTCATCTCGATACCTTCGTAGAGAAAAGGTCAAGCCAGGCATTTGGCTGCATCTGAAATAACTGCCAGAGGTCCAGAGAGAGTCCCCGCAGTGATTTTTGTTTCCAAAGCGAAGAGGTCTCCGAGAGAAAGAATATTTCCCAGAAGTAAGGGAAAGATGAGGGTCTTCGCACCGAAAATTATTAGGGGGGGGGGAGGTGTAATTGGCTGAAAACTCCAGGAGGGAAGTTTTTTTTTATGCTCCGCAAAATATAAACTCCCGGAGGATAGCGACGCACTCTGACTTCTGTATCTAGACATCTTTCATTCGCCCGTCCCTACGACAGTGCATAGCACTTTACAATTTTGGAATGAATTCTACTCTGTGCTGGAAAAAATAACTGAGATGAATCTTGATCAAATAGAGACTTCAGTTACATTTTTACTTTTGCACTGGAACGTTTGTGCATTTATTCTGTGTAGCTGCAGGGGTCCAAAGCAAAGGCACCCGAAGGTTACTGAGAACGATCACAATCGTGTATTACTGGAATTGATGCACAAGTCTGTGGGAAATATAATTCTTGGAAACTCATAAATTCTGAGTTCTATTTCGCCCTCCCGTTTTGTGGCTTAACTTTATTCCACCCTCTAACCACCCCCCTAATTTGAGAAAGTGTTTAATTCCTCATTACCTCAGTAGTGTACTAGATATAATTTTTTTTAAAGCGAGATTTACAATCTTATAACCACCTTTTCTACAATGGTCACAATTGGAGAGAGGTGAAATCACGAGTGAAGGTGCTTTTGGAATTATCAGTGGATGGTTTCAGTTACCAATTCCACTTATAATTGTTAAGAAGATCTGTCTTTGTAGCTTTCCTGATCACTTTTATGATAATCTACATTAGTTAGAATGGAACAGGTTATGGTGCAATAACAAAGGATTCCCCCAAATCTTTGTGGCTTAAAACAAAACTTTTTTTTTTTTTTTCTTTTTGCTGAGGTACTTAGTCAACTCCGGGGTTGCAGAAAGTTCATTCCAAGTGGCTGTCACCAAGCAACTGAATACTTAAGGAAGCTGGATTGTTTGGAACTTTCCCCCTTGTTTGGTAAGTAAAAGAAGATGAGGAATAACAAACTGATTCTTCCTAAAATTGACACGAGTCAATTCTGCTCATATTTCATTGACCAAACAAAATTATATAGGTATGTCTGTATTCAAGGGAGCAGAGGAAGTATAATCCTACCGTTTACCCAGAAAAAGATAACCAGAGTTTCTTCATGAATTGCACCAAGGATTATTGCAGTCCATCCTTCTAGTCACTAATTTACAGTCCACTCTCTTTACACTACAAAAGACAGTTACTCCTATCACAAGTGAGGCAGTCTGAAAGTTCTATTCAGTAAGGCATTAATCTTAAAGTCTAGCATCTCTGGGTAATTATTTGTAGTCTCTATATTAAAACTGGATAAAGCCTCTCTCCTTACAGAGACTTAAAAAGCCATCATACCTAGCTTACCCTCGTACACACACACACATGCACACCCAAACACACACTCAACATAGAGTGGTAGGACAGCCAAGGATATAAAGAGGGTTGTATCCAAAATGATCTCACCAAAAATCCAGTGGCAAAGGATTTTAATATAACAACAGATATGTGATATGAATATGTTAGTGTTCTTTGAAAAGATGTTTTTGTTCTGCTATCTACTTCCTATACATGTTGCATCTGTCAATTATTGCTGTATAACAAGCCGATTCATAACACAGTGGCTTACAAGAACAACCATTTGTGCCCAAGCTTGGTGACACAGCCTGTCATCCCAATACTTGGAGAGCTGAGACAGATTCAAGGCCAACATCAGCAACTTAAGAGAGACCTTCTGCAACTGAGTAGACTATTTCAAAATAAAAAGTGCTGGGGTTGTAGCTCAGAGGTAGAAGGCCTCTGGGTCTAATCCCCAATATCCATCCTCCCCACCCCCCTACTCACAGAACAACCATTTGCTATTACTTTCAAGTCCACAGGTCAGGTGAACTGTTTTGCTGATCCCACAAGCATCTGCAAATGTTAGCTGAGGGCATGGAGTTTGGCTCCGTTTGCCGGGGTAATGGGAATGACTGAGCCTTGTGTCTCTTATCATCCAGAGGTTAGCTAGAGCTTATTTACATAGTGGCAGGATGTGAGGCACAGGAGAAGTACTAATGTACAATTACTATGTCTTTGCTTTCATTGTATTTGCTAGCTGCCGTCCCATTGGCCAAAGTGAGTCACAGGGACAAGCTCAAAGTGGGAGGTTACTAACAAATGGCATAGCCCCAGAAAGCTACAAACAAATTGAGGCCTTTGCTACAATCAAACTATCATCCAATTTCACTATTATCCGTCTAAAACTAAGAGGCATATCTATAGAGTTCTTATACAGTAATAAGAATAGATACGAACTGCTGGACAAATTAATAGTTTATTGGTTTATCTGACCGGTTAGCAGTCAATTCCCAATCTAGGATACATTGTTAGAGAAAATGCTGTAAAAATACAAATAAATTGGAGTAGTTTTTTTTACATTTCCACAGTATAAAAATATATAAATATAAAAAATAGTAAGAAAAATATAAAATGTGGAAGGGTATGACTAGTATCACATTTTTTTAGATATTAATCCAAAATGAAAGCTATTCTTTAACGTTCAATATGCTGGTGGGGTTGAAATATTTACTCAATTATAAATGATAAATGTGTAACCAAAATATAATTTAATAAAATGGGAGCACTTCTGTGTGTATTAGATACTTACAACCATAAAGCATAACTATTAGATACTGTAATTAACTATAAAAAGCTTTCTATGGCTGAGAAAACATCTTTTGAATATTTGACTTTAAAAAGTCAAGTGGGAGCCGGGCGTGGTGGCGCACGCTTGTAATCCCAGCATTCGGGAGGCTGAGACCAGAGGATCCGGGTTCGAGGCCAGCCTCAGCTACCTAGTGAGGTACTCCGCAACTTAGTGAGACTTGGTTTCAAAATAAAGAATAAAAAAATAGGGCTGGGGGTATAGCTTGGAGGTAGAATGCCCCTGAGTTCAATCGCCAGTACCGCAAAAAAAAAGTCAAGTGGAGCATGGTGGTGCACACTGTAATCCTAGTACTTGAGAGGCTGAGACAGGAGGATAGCAGGTTCAAGGACAGCCTCAGCAACATAGCAAGACTCACAGCAACCTAACAAAACAAGACCCTGCTTCAAAAATCAAAAAATAAAAAGGGGTGGGGATGTAGCTCAGAGATAGAATGCCCCCAGGTTCAATCCCCACTACTTCATACACACAAAAGAAATCACATTTGATCGTATTTCCTTTAGTTCTGAATTGTAAAACATTTCACTGAGCAAAGATAGAAAAATCAGACACTTGATTTGATCATTAAACATTGTATATATAGGTTAAATGATCACACTGTGACTCATCAATATGTAGAAATAATATAATTAAAAAATCAGAGACAATTTGATTAACCAGTTATTTAAGGCATGGAACATAGCCCCTTCTAGAAAATTTCTAATCACCCAAATAATTGTATTATGCTAAATTTTATGCAGTATCTTAGATTCACCAGGTTCATGAGCCAAAGAGATCTAGCATCCTTTTCCTTATGGGAGTATAAACTCAATGGACAGCACGTATATCTTTTTGATGAAGTTTTGTCTTCTTGATGAATTTCCAAGTACCATCAACACCCTTTTGTACATTTTATAGAAATAAAAATAAAATTTCACAAAAGGGACTACTACTTGAAGCTGAAATATAATAGTGATACCCATCATTTCTTAGATTATAATGTACATCTATTTCCTGTCTAAGAATGTTGTTAGTGTGCCTAAGAATTTATATAATAGTTGATCTGATCTGAATATGTGACAGATCTGAATCTGTCACTCATCTCAGGGTGCCATCTCAGAATTTTTGTTTTTTATGTTTAGTTCTACTGTTGAATATTTTTAAAATGTTAGTGTTATGTCCTGTTACCATCTTTATAATAAATTTCATATCGTTGGATATAATTTTTACTGTATTAAGAAGATCCAGGACCTAAGCTGCCAATATAATATTAAAGTTAGAGTGAGCATGTTTTCTAATTTTTAAAAATTAAATCATACACCTTTGAACTTGGCACTTGAATTCAATATCATTTACCATATACTTTCTCCTGTATCCAGGCATAATAATAGGGCCTGCTCTACCACTGTGCTTTTTGAGTCCCTTTGAAGTCACTCCCATGACCTAATGCATTATTATCACTTTCATTTTCAACCTTTTAATAAAATTTCAATGTATTAGAGGTGTTCAGTGGTGGCAATTTGATTCAGTTTAATCCAAATGCAATTTAATCCACCATCAAAGTCAAATAACAATGTCATCAGTAGCACCTAGACTATTACAGGTTAGAAGAAATACAGGTCATCTAGGTCAATCCCTTAATTTTGCAGATAGGGAACCTGGGACTCAGAGAGGAGAAACAATTTATGTCGTCACGCAGCTTACAAGTAACATACCCAAATCAATTTCTTGATTCTTAATCTTATCTTTTTTGCTCTAATAAGGTATATCAGTTGTTCCACACTTACATATATTATTAATTCATTTCTTATAACTTTAAAATGAATATTTATTATTATTATCTCATATCAGAGAGGAAAAATATAAAACGGCTCATGAAAGTTAAATAACTTGTCCAACATCACCCAGCTCGTTAGGAGTTGAAGTAGAATTTGAATCTCTGTCCTTCCAAACTTAACCACTAATTTTCTTTGGTGGACAGAAGAGAAGATGACAAAACTGCCTAAAAAGGAATGAGAATTGGAGAAACCTAGATTTTATCTGATTTTCATGAAAGGCTATTGATGGTGTCACTATCCTTAGGGGAAATTAGTGAGACACACAAAATTACAGTCTCCCAGTATTTAATCCATCATTATGCTACTTGTTATTATTATTTTTTGGTGTTTTTTTGTTTTTGTTTTTGTTTTTGTTTGCTGGGCCCCCTCTATGTTACTCCATGCTGTCCTGTTCCCATGAAGTATGTTAGTACTTCCCAACTAAATTATGTTTATTGCTTTTTATGCTCTTCAAACACTTCATTTACATTTTTATCATAAGTCTTATTATACTCTTCCATGTATTATAATTATGTGTGGAAATATCATTCCTTTCTTCAACCTTGCAGATTGTGAGGTCAGGCCTGGGTATTCGCCATCTCTATATACCAGCATTTTACACTTAGTGGGTATCAAAGAAACTTTTGTTTAAATGAAATGAAAAAGTAACAAATTATGATTTAAAAAAAAAACATGAAGCTATAGAACTTCTTTCACTTCCACCTCACCCCCATTCTTGAAACCTCCTCCTAAAACTAAACTAATTTTTCATCCCTGTGGTCAAGACAGTGACAGAAGAAGGTGGCATGATTGCATTTTAAAGGGCTTATATCTTTTTGGAAAAAAATTATTTTTATTGGTATATAAGAATTATACAGTGGGCTTAATTGTGGCATATTCATACATGCATGTAAAATAATTTGATCAATTTCACTCCTCAATCCCTCTCCCTTATCCATTCCCCTGATGTCTATCCTCTACCCTGAATGTCTCCTTTTTACTTTCATGACATTCCTTTTTTTCCCCTCCAGCTTCTGCATATGAAGGAAAACATTCAACATTTGTTTTTCTAAGTCTGGCTTATTTCACTTAACGTGATGCTCTCTCTTTCCATCCATTTTCCTGTCAATCACATAACTTCCTTCTTCTTTATGGCCAAATAAAACCCCATTATATAAATATGCTACATATTCTTTGTCCATTCATCTGTTGATGGACAATTAGGCTGATCCTACAATCTGACTATTGTGAACTGTGCTGTGTAAAACATGAGTATGCATGTATCTCTAAAGCATGCTGACTTTAATTCTTTTGGATGAATACTGAGGAGTGGTGTAGCTGGATCACATGGTAGTTCAATTTTTAGTTTTTGTAGAAACCTCTGTACTGATTCAACAATAGGATTTGTCCTTTAGTTTCAATATATAGAAAGCATTTATTTTGATAGAAAAATAGTGTAAAATACCAATGTTTCATGGTAAAGAGACCAAGTTATAAAACTCTGAGATAAAGTTTACTGGATGGCAGTGTATTTTAACATATTACCATAGGGAAGGTTTATTTAAACTGTGAAATTTGATTATGACCCATAATAGAGAATAGATATGAAATAAACATAAAAAAGTATGAAATAGGTCTATTGTATCCTGATTTACCCGTGTAAATAACAGATATAAATTGAGGCCGGGCATGGTGGCACACGCTTGTAATCCCAATACTTGGGAGACTGAGACAGGAGGATCACGGGTTTGCGGCTAGCCTCAGCTACTCAGTGAGGCCCTCTGCAACTTAGTGAGACCCTGTTTCAAAATAAAGACTAAAATGGAGCTGGTGGTGTAGCTCAGAGTTAGAATGCCCCTGGGTTCAATCCCCAATACCGCAAAAAAAAAAGGAAAAAAAGAAAGAATAGATATAAGTGAATATGTGGCTTTTAAAGCTTTACTATCATTACTACCTGTTATCTTTATTACCTTTTTTGTGATACTTAGAGGTTGAACCCAGAGGTATTCTACCTCTAAGCTCTACCCCCAGCCCTATTTCACTTTTTTATTTTGAAGCAGGGCTTCAGTAAATTGTGGAGGACCTAAGTTGCTGAGACTGGATGTGAACCTGTGATTCTCTTGTCTCAGCCTCCCAAGTACTCGGATTACAGGTGAGAGCCACCACGGCTGGTTCGCCACTACTACTTATTAACTTTGTCAAAATTGCATAATATTTGAAGGCTTATATTTTAATAATAAGATTAAATTATAATTAATAATCACCTTGCAACAGTAGAAAGTAAAGAACAATCTAATATTATCCTATTACAGGCTTTCAAATTCAATAGGCAAAAACCACCTGACTTTATTTTTATACACTAGTTATTAAGCTCTAGACATGAAACTTGAAAGAAAAAGAAATCTAAATATAAAACTCTGTAACTTTTAAATATCATTGGTCTCCCCCAATCTCTGTTTCTCCAGTGTTCCCAAGAAATAGAACAGGCAAAGCAGAAAGTAGGATGAGACCAAGAACTGAAAGCGTAGGATTGGTTGAAGTTTCATATAATAAGAAGCTATGAAAGTGACTTCCTCCTCCAGCCTCTCTACTACGTGCAGCTGGACATTTTTATGTTTTTATCCCAGTTCATTTATTTAATAAATTATAAGAAATGTACTCTGTGGAAAAACTGGAGAGAAGCATAATAGGGGCTGGTGATAATGACTGAACACAGGTTTTTAAGTAAAAGTTTGCTGAATTTCTCCCACCTTGTTCCTGAGACATTTATAACCTCTCAGCAGGAAACTGGAGAGCCTTCTGAAGAAAAACTCAAAAGTTTCAGAGAAAAGACTTACAGATACTGACATTTGAATGTCTCTCTGAAAGCTGGCCTTATGCTTGATCACACTTCAG
Source organism: Graphiurus murinus (assembly GCA_004027655.1). Lineage (NCBI taxonomy): Eukaryota > Metazoa > Chordata > Mammalia > Rodentia > Gliridae > Graphiurus > Graphiurus murinus. The sequence continues at coordinate 76,166 of PVLC010002081.1, forward strand.
TGAGGCTCACCAGTCATCAGAACTCACTCACTTACACAGAGCTTCCTATAAACATTTAAGGGTGTCACTTGTAAATATGCATTGACATTTGGGGAAAGCATCCAACTTGAAGTAGACAGAGAGAGAGAAAGGGGGGGGGCGCACACAAAACACAGATAAAAGGAATTCAGGAAAAAAAAAAAAAGGAGACATAGCAGGGAATAGAAGAAAACTTCCAATTAATTATAATTAAAATCCTCAAAGAGATAACAGAAAATACTCTATCATTAAGACAAGAATTACTTTGAAACAAGATGCTATAGAAACAGAATAATGAGAGATAAAGAAACAGTTCTTGGAAATTAAATATATACCAGATGAAATTGAAACAAAATTCAAAAGAAAATGTTGAAAGATGATGATGAGGAGATTTCTTTGAAGAAGGCTGACAAAAAAGGGACATGGAGACAGGTCATGAGACATAAAATTTCAAAATCAATCCAAGAGTTCCAAACATCTGACTGACATGAGTTTCAGAAAGAGTCAACAAATAATAAAAGTTCCCAGAACTAAGAGAAATGAGCCTCCAAATTAAGTAGTTTCATTCTAAGACATATATAATCATGAAATTTCATTACTCTAGAAATAAGGAGGAGATTCTAGAAACTTCTAAAGAGGAAAAAATAGACCCTGTACAATGGATAAATAATCGAAAGAGCATTAGGCTTCTGAACATAGACAATGGAACAATATCTTCAAAATTATAACTGAGTATGATCTCCAACCTCAAAATCCAAGATGTCAAACTATTAATCAACTAGATGAAAAGAATTTCAGGCTTGCAAGATCTCAAAATGTTGACCTCCCATGTATGCCTGTTCAGGATATTTTTTGGAGGATAGGCTTCCTTATAACAAAGGGGACAAGTGATCTAGAACATGGGAATCCAACACAAAAGGAAGGCCAAAAAATTCCTAAGTTTAAGGAAGGAAAGAGACACAGATGACAGCTGACAGAGCCCCAAAAGCAACGAATCCAAATGTAAGTAAAATAATGGAGGAATCCAAGAAAGAATTTCCTGTGACAAAATGGATCAGAAATCATATAAAATATTTTACCTATAGAAAAGTGAAAATTAGAAGGATATTGGAAAGAGCAAGAATAATTAGTAACAGGTACATAGGTAATTTAGAAAATAGATCTTCAATATTTGTAATAGAATTTTACTCAGCCATAAAGAAGAACAAAATCATGTCATTTGCAGGGAAATGGACAGAACTGGAAAACATTATGTTAAGTGAGATTAGTCAGTCATAAAAAGTAAAAAATCAGCCGAATGTGGTGGCGCATGCTTGTAATCCCAGCATTTGGGAGGCTGAGACTGGATGTTCACGGTCAGCCTAGCTGCGTAGTGAGGCCCTCCGCAACTTAGTGAGACCCTGTTTTAAAATAAAGAATGAAAAATAGGGCTGGGGGTGTGCCTCGGAGGTAGAATGCCCCCAGCTTCCATCCCCAGTACCACAATAAATAAATAAATAAATAAATAAATAAATAAATAAATAAAAATTTAAAAATTGTATGCTTTCCCTAATATGTGGAAGCTAGGGAAAAAGTGGGTCAGAAGAGGAACTCGACACGAAGAAGAAACCTTAGATGAGCAAAGAAGGTGACTTAACTGAAGGTGATGGGGGGGGGGGATACCCTAATGCACATGATGTATTTTCATAATCATATCAAAGTCAATCACTAAACTTGAACTTGAGAGGGAGAGCGGGGGAGGGAGTGGGGCAGGAGTTGGGGAAGGGTTAAATGAGATATGGGCATGTATGCCTTTACCAGCTTGTACCTAACAAAGATGTATGATTACAATGCACCAATAATAATAAAAAAATCACAAAATTAAAAAAAAAAAGAAAATAGATCTTCAATGTTTGTGACTTTTACTTTTTTATCTTTTCTTCTCCAGTACCTATGATAGAACCCAGCACTGAGGGATCTCAGTGAGTGCTTGCTGGATGAATGAATGAATGGTAATAAACTCTGTACCTTCCGCTACCAGCACCTGATGCAGTTTACTTAAACATACAAAAATCTTATGAATGTTCATTAAATTGTATGAATTCAGATTATTTACTTAATCATGTGTGTCTTCTTTATATTGGTCAGACTTTTTAGTTCTGAAGGACAGAAATTAAATTCAAATTTGTTCAAAAAGGGAATTTATTCAACCTATAATTTGTTTTTTAAAATTGCACACAAGAAATGCCTTTTGGCTTTTCAGTCTATATTTGAAATAACAGGTTAACAGGCATTTGTTTACTTGCAGTTTTGCTATACTCTTGCAATTTCAAAGGGGCTTTGAAGCAATTTTTTTTATAGGATCCTTTTGAAGGGAGGGTATCAATTCACGTCCAGGTAGTGGTATGAGGAAATCTCATCGGTGTGTTTCATCCACAGTGCATCCAATTCAGACTGATTTCCAAATCTATCATTTAGAAATTTTACTTTATGTTCAAATGACCTTTTAAAAAATACAGGACCTTCAGTTTTTTTTTTAATTTAATAAACAAAGAGGAAAAAAAAGGAATTTATTAAAATTCTGAAAAATTCCAAGTGGTAGCTTTTGTCACAGAATGGATCCAGACATTCAGAAAGAACCTCTTTCCCCCTGTGTCTCACTTCTGCTTTTCCTCTTGGTTGTATCTCAGCTCTGATCCTCGTATTTGCTGGCAAAGGTGGCCTTGAGTCGTTGTAGGCGTAATCTGCCAAATTAGCAACACTTCTTTTTCAGTAATTACTCAAATATCTTAGAACTGATTCAGATGACCAGCTTCTATCAATTTCCTGAGCCAATTTCTGTGACCAGTGAAATGGAATACTCTGATTGGTTAAGCCAGGGTCACATGCTTAACTCTGGGTTAGCTTCACCAAACCACATGGACTCAAAACCAAGGAAAGTTCTACAGAGAAACACCAAGGCACTAGTTCCATAAAAAGGAAATACAATCACCCAGACAGGCAAAAACAAATAGCCACTTTATTAAAAAAAAAAAATTAAGCTGGACATGGTAGCACATGCCTATAATCCGGGTACTTAGGAACCTGAGACAGGAGGATTACAGGTTCAAGGACAACCTCAGCAACCTAGTGAGACCTTGTTTCCAAATAAAAAAATTCACCTACTTTACCTGACTTACTAGAGAGACAAATATTCCATCAAATAAACCTTTCAAAATAGAAAATAGCATTGAGTGCTTGTTAAATATGACTTCATATCTCCTTATATCTCATTTCTGACCATTCTAACTTCTAGGCATTATAAAGTGTGTATCAGCACTGTTCAATAGAATTCTAATGTAAAACACAAATGCAAGCCATTTATGGAATTTTAGATTTTCTAGTAGCCACCTTTAAAAAGTGAAAGCACAATGAATTTTAAGAATATATTTTAATTTAGTCCCATAAACACTATCATTTCAACATATAGTCAATATAAAAGTTATCCATGAGATATTTTACATTTTGTTCTGTAGTCCTTGAAATTCCATATGTATTTTCAATTCATAGCACATTTCAATTCAGATTAGCCGAATTTTCTAGTCATCGTGGATAGAAACGACTTCACTGGGCAGGGCAATCCTGGACTGTGCAAGTCTCTATATACTACTAAGTTGGGTCCTCAATTTCTATCAAAGTAACATGTATGTATCATTAAAGAATAAACTAGAGCTGGGCATGGTGGCACATACCATTCCACTCATCTCTCTTCCTCCAATCAAATAAAACAATGCTAATTTATTCACAGTCTTATAATTTGGAAAAGGGAATAAGAAAAAGTGCTCACATATTTTTCTACTTTTTAGGAATAAGAGCTGAAGTGAAATGGCAAATTACAGTGATGCTTTCATTCAGCACGAGTTAAAGCAATATGAAACAGATGATCACATCTTGATGACAATTATGGTACTACTTGGCAGGAAGAAGTGAAGAAAGAATTTGGCTTGGTAGCATTAAATAGCTGCCCAGATAGATTCTACAAAGAAGAGGGAGAGGGAGAAACATCAAGTTACCCATATGCGGCTAATGAAATAGTTGCATCATGCTGCTGGGGCAATCTCAAATGCTGAGAGAGAATACCTGTCAGCACACCTTTATTCCTCAAGGAAGTCTAGTTTGCACACACTCACTTTTGAGAATAAATCCTCAGATGTGCTTTTTCGTACATTTAAAAAGCAAGATTTTTTCTCCTATTATGAATCCCTAGATCCAAGAGTTTATTTTGGCACTTGGAGAATTATGTAAAAATTTATTGCTGAAGCAACATTTTCATGTGAAGCATTACTTTCTAAGCACTCAAGTTAAGAAAGACTTAAAAAAAATTAAAAAGTGATCCAAAATGTCAAGTACTTTGGGAGGAGATTTTTCATGATTTTCTCAGTTCAAACAAAACTGCAGTATATATTAAAATGTGACAGAATTGTATTTTGCAAATTTGGTATGATTAGGATTTATATACAACTATAAAAAAAATCCTGTTCATTTGCAGACATAAACAACTTGCATTTTTATAAACTGGATGATTCAATTTTTAAATATCAATATTTAAGAAGTATACTTTATCATAAAATATATCTTTTAGTCTCCAGAGATGAGGCACAAAATCTGTTCTGTGATTATGGAGCATGTGCATAGTTCTTCTTTTTGTGATATGTAAAACGTGTGTTTCTTTTATTGGTGCATTGCAATTATACATCCTAGTAAGGTTCAGAGTGACAGAAACATATGAATGCATACAGCATTCATTGTGTGTTTGTTTCATGGCATTTGTAGACCTTCCTCCGTTTTGGAACCTCTATTTGACTTTTCCCTGAAGACCATCTCTCTATTTCTGTGTGTGTGTTACTGGGGATTGAGCCTAAAGGCATTCTACCTTCAAGGTATACCCTGAGCCCTTTTTACTTTTTGCTTTTGAAACAAGGTCTCACTAGCTTGCTGAGAGTCTCACTAGCTTGCTCAGGCTGATCTGGAACCTGTGATCCTCCTCTCTCAGCCTCCCAAGTACTGAGATTACAGGCATGCACCACTACACCCAGCTTCCCCTCCTGTTCTTAACTTACCTGCTTCCAATGGAATTGACTCACTCCTCTGACCACAGATTTTTGCAGGTGGCTCAGGACAGGCCAATCAGAGGATTGCATTTCCCTAAGCGTAGTGATTGGCTCCAGAATAGACACATTACCGAGTCATGGCCCCTGAAACACAATGAAATTTGGGAAGAGACCCTTGCTCCTTTTCATTACACGTGCTGCAACCCTCTTGTAATGACATGGGGTTTGAGAACAAAATCAGCACTAAGGAATGAGTTCCAAAGGACAGTGGGAAACCAAGTCGTTAATGAGCAGGTCTAAAGCCATTAACCCTGCACTAAACAAAGGCAATTAGATTGGGGGAAGGAGGCACTGGAGTTTAGAAACAGAAATAGAACCTCAGCCAGATAATAGAAGACCAAAGCATCTGCCTTTGGTCTTCTATTCTTCTATTTCTCTCTTCTTGATGAAGAGAGAAAACCTCAAACAGTTTTGAAGAGACATTAAGTGGAAATAACAGAGTGAATGATCAGAAAAGAGGCTGGAGAGGCAGGCAAGTGTTATGGTTTGGATAAGTGTCCCCCAAAGTCCTATGTGGTAAAGGCTTGGTTGCCAGCACGTGGCTGTTGGCAGGCAGTAGATCCGTTAAGAGGTGAGGTATAGTGGGAGATCTTGGGTCACAGGGAATATTGGGACCCCAGCCCCTTTCCTCTCTCTCTGTTTGCTTCTTGGCTGTCATGGGGTGAATAGGCCTATTCTGCAATACACTTCACACTGTACTGTGCTGCCACAGGCCAGAAGAACAGGGCCAAGTGTCTATGGACTGAAACCTCTGAAACTGTGAGCCCAAATAAACCTTTCTCCTTGTTAAGTTGATTAGCTCTGGTGGTTTGTTATACTAACTCAAAGCTGACTAACAGCATAGGAGAGATCACAAATCTTATCTCCCAGGTTAGGGAGCATCTCACAGGGGATGATGGGATTATCCAAATACTGTAAGAAGGAGAGAGGGATGGCCCTTTATTTGAGATAGAATACTCTAGATGTGTTGTAGAGTGGGTTGGAAGAGACTGGAGACAAGGACAACATTTAGAAGTCTTTACTATTGTCCATTCCGATGATAATAAAGTTTGGAAATTGGGTAGGGGTAGGGGAAGAAGGTAAAGAAGAAATATATTAATTTACCTTACCAAACTGGAGTTTAAAATATTTTTTTATCAAAGTAACATGTATGTATCATTAAAGAATAAACTAGAGCTGGGCATGGTGGCACATACCTGTAATCTCAGTACTGGGGAGGCTGAGACCAGAGGATTGCAGGTTCAACTTCAGCCTCAGCAATTTAGTGAGGCCCTCAGCAACTTAGTGAGACTTTGTTTCAAAATAAAATAGGGCTGGAGGTGTAGCTCAGAAGTAGACCACCTGAGTGTAATTCCCAGTACCTCACCTCCCACACACCCAAAAAGAAAAGAAAACAAAAAACAAGTCTGTCTCTTCCACCAACCCAATTCTGTTCCCCAAAGTGAACTTCTAACTTTTTTTCTTTCTTTCTTTTTTTTTTTTTTTTTTTTTTTTGTGGTGTAGAGGATTGATCTGAGCTGCATCTCCAGTCCTTTAAAAAAAATTTTTTTTTTAAGGGTTTCACTAAGTCATTGAGAGTCCCGCTACATTGCTGAGGCTGGTTTTGAACCTATAATCCTCCTATCTCAGCCTTACAAGTACTGGAATTACAGGCATGTGCCACCATGCCCGGCTTTCTTTAACTTTATAGTTATTCTTATGGTCACTCAGGACTTCCATATTTGACTGTACTCTGAACAACTTCACAATTGCATATGGCAGCCTCCAATTAATTCCATATCTCTAAATAATATGTTAGCCACTATTTACTGATTTCAACTTCAGACATTAGAAAACCACCCACTTTTTCCTCCTCTTCCCTTTCAATATAATTATACCACTATTTCTCTACATGAAAATGCATTTCCCCCCCTCCCCCAAATTCTTATGTTGAAGCCCCAAGCCTTAGGACTTCAGAAGTCGACTGAATTTGGAGATAAGCCTTTAAAGAGATGCTTAAACTAAAATGAGGCCATGAAGATGGATCCTAATCCAATATGACTGGTGTAGAGGGAATTTGGACACACAAAGAGCAGGAATGTGAGTTTACAGAGCAGATACCAGGTCTGCATGCCCAGGAGAGAGACCTCAGGGTGAAACCAGTTCTGCAGACACTTTGGTCTTGGACTTCCGGCCACCAGGACAGCGAGAAAGTAGACTTGTGTTGTTTAAGCTGTGTAGTCTGTGGTAATTTGTTTTGGCAGCCCTAGCAAGTGAAAATACTGATTAAAAACTTGTTTTATCAACCACAGACAATACAGGTGAGTCTCTGTCTGTCAAGATGAGGGTTTTATCACCCTTATCTTTCTGTTTGCTGTATCTTATGATCTTAGTTTCTACTTTTCATCCTCTCACTTTCACATCAGACCTGATGACATTTATCATCTCTTCAGAAACTATATTTAAATCTTCCAGGCTGTTGTATCTGTAAGTCGATCATAAAAAAACTTTTAATCAGTAAATGTTGTCTATGTTGAGTGATTATGTTCACCAAATAACCGAGTAGTTTATATAGTTTATATATTTTTTTCCTTCAGGTTTCCAATTGTCATGTTATTCTTTAGCATTGTGAATCTTTTTTTTTTTTTGCAATACCGGGAATTGAACCCAGGGACATTCTATACCCCTAGTCCTATTTTTTATCCTTTATTTTGAAACAGCTCTCACTAAATTGTGGAGGGCCTCACTAAGTAGCTGAGCCTGGCCGTCAACCTGGATCCTCTGGTCTCAGCCTCCCAAGTACTGGGATTACAAGCGTGCGCCACCATGTCTGGCTAGCATTGTGAAACTTAACAGAATATTTAAGTTATTTGGGGGGATATCAGCAAAATGACGCCTTCTCTGTCAGCCTTATTTGACTTTAAGACAGCTGACTCAGGTGGTCACTCTAGCCCTTTGCGTCCTTGGTGTGCTTGTGCTTGATAGGAGCTGCAGCTTCTGATTACGTGCCTTTTCTGTCTTGACTTACTCTTTCGTATAGTGGGATAATCCTCTAGGAATTTTTGAAAATGGATGAGAAGTAAAATTTCTTAGTCGTTGTATTTTAAATGTTTCTATTCTACCTTCACACTTAATATCTTTTACCTAGAGCTTTGAAGGGCATTGTGCCCCCTGAGTTGCTGATGGAATATTTATGCCGCTTTAATTTTTATTTCCTTGTAAGACCATTAAAAATGTTTAGAAGCTTTTACTGTTTCCTTCTTCTTTTAAAAAAAATCTATTGGTGCATAATAATTATATAAAATGGCAAGATTCATGGTGGCATATTTGTACATGCACATAACATAATTTGATCAATTTTATTCCCCAGTACCTCCCTTTGATGTCCTGAAATTTTATAATGAGAAATAAAAAGGTAAGTAATTTTTCATTCATTATGCGGAATGTTCAAAATGATCTTTCAGTGTGAAGACTCATATATTTCTGCTCCAGGGAATTACTTCTTAAGAAATTTCTTCCCATTTGTTTTGCATTTCCCCCCTTTTTTATATAAATCAGGATTTATTCTCTACTTTGTATTTTTTCATAATTGTCCTTTTTTTCTATATTGTGGAAGATTTTCTTTATATTCCAAAATATTCTACTGATTTTTTTTTTACTTTGCCCAACATGTTTTAAATATCCACCTATACATTGTAATACAATGACTGTCTTTTTCTTTTTTGTTTGTTTTGCGGTACTGGGGATTAAACTGAGGGGCATTCTACCTCCGAGCTACACCCCCAGCCCTATTTTTTATTCTTTATTTTGAAACAGGGTCTCACTAAGTTTCAGAGTGCCTCACTAGGTAGCTGAGGCTGGCTTCGAACCTGGATCCTCCTGTCTCAGCCTCCCAAATGCTGGGATTACAAGCGTGCACCACCATGCCCGGCTGACTGTCTTTTTCTATAGCATATTATTCTTGCTTTAATGTTGCCTTTTCCTTTCAAATATGTCTGAGAATAGTCATTAAACATTTTTTTAAAGTTAATTTCTCCTTCCTGAATTTTTTACTCTAGGATCCTATAAGCTTCTTTTTTGTTTATCTTATTTCCCATTTTGATATTTACAGTTTTCTTTGTAAAAACTGGTTGGAAATACATTTTTACAGGCTGGTCATGTTAATCAGCTTTCTGTCACTGTAACAAATATCTGAGACAATCAGCTTATGAGAAGAAAAGGTTTATTTCGGCAGCACATCACGGTGGGAGCACCTGATGGAACAAAACTGCTCATTTGATTGCCAGGAAGCAAAAGAGTGAGGGAGGTGGTGGGCTCCATAATCCCCTTCTAAGACATTCCCCCAGTGGCTCAAAGACTTCTCACTCAGCTCCACCTCTTAAAGGTTCCACTACCTCTCCCCAGTAGCACAACTCTGAGGAGCAATCCTTTAGCCTGGACCTTTGGGGGACATTTAAGGTCCAAGCTATTGCACTAGGCTTATTTATTTTGAAACAGGGTCTCACTAAGTTGCAGAGGGTCTCACTAAGTAGCTGAGGCTGGTGGCGAACCCAGATCACTTTTTGTGCAAGCTAAGGTGCCAGTCAGGTATCCTTGATTGTATAAAGAGGATTGTCTTCAATTCACTGCAGTTTCTGCTTGCAGTAGCATATGTCTATTCAACTAGGGGGAAAAAAAGGATAAAGTAGAAGAAAAGGTAATTGCTATGTCGAAAAATGGGTGGGGATATTCTCTCTATCTTCTTTCAGCCTCACCTGACAAAGTGAGAAGTGACTAGACATGTGCATTAGTTTCCCGGGGCTGCCATACAAAGTGTCATAAACCGGGTGGCAAAATAACATAAATAGGTCACCCCACAGTTCCAGGAGCTAGAAGTCAGAAATCAAGGCATCGACAGGGCCATAAGAGGTCCTTCCTGGCCTCTTCCTAGCTGCCGACGCCTTGTTGGACGTGTCAGGAGATCCCTGGCTTGCACAACTCCAATCACTCCCTTTAATATTATATGGAATTCTCCAGGTGTCTCTGCCTTCACATGATGCTCTTTATAAGGTCATATTAATTTAACTAATTACATCTACAATGACTCTATTTCCAAATAAAATTTCATTTTGAGGTGCTAGGGTCAAGATTTCAACATATTTTTTCAGGGGAACATAATCCAACCTATAACAGAGTGGAAAGGGGATAGACTCAAGAACAGCAATGAGTTAGTCAGGGAAGGGCCTCTGCTAGCCTGCATGGAGTATGTAAGAATTAGGAAAAATACTCTTTTGAGGTAGACACATGCCAGGGCTCACAGCAGGAGAGCAAGGAACAATATGAATTTCAGTTTCACCACCACCCTTGCATAGCATCTTTATGCAGTACATAAACAACCCAACTTGACAGAAATGCAGAGGCTGGAAGAAGGTGATGATAGCAAGTTGGTGAGAATGTTATCAAGGACACATTTATGAAAATGGAATCTTTTGGGTAGGAAAAAAGCAGAGTAGGGAAAGAAGATTGCATTCATTCATTCATTCATTCATTCATTCAGTATTTATTGAGTATCTGCTTATACCGGGTGCTCTAATGGAACTTTGCATACAGCATAGAACAGGATGGAGTAGATACATTCCCACTCATTGTTTAGTTTTTCTACTCTTCTATGCACATGGCACGGGAGTGGGGTGAGGAAGATATGGATGACCAAAAATGGAGTCCCATTCTATGTCTAAATAAATTTACATTCTGAGGCACTGAGGGTTAGGACTTCATTATATAAATGTGGAGGTGGGGGACCCAATTAAACCCCTAATAATAGTTCTGAGGTCACAATGTAGAGAGAGCCTTGGAGGACATTTGAAAGGATTTCGTATTTGTCCTGTGGAAAGCTTTTGAAACATTTTGAACAGAATAGTGATATGATTGAAGAAAAATTAATTAAAAATTTGATGGCATCTGTTGTTTTATCAGTCAGAGTTATGGTTGAAAGCTAACTTACACTCAAAAGTAATTTGGGAGCCAGGCTTGATGGCACACGCTTGTAATCCTAGTACTCGGGAGGCTGAGACAGGAGGATCACAGGTTCGCAGCCAGCCTCAGCAACTTAGTGAGGCTCTCAGCAACTTAGTGAGACCCTATTTCAAAATAAAGACTAAAATAGGGCTGGGGGTGTAGCTTGGAAGTAGAATGCCCCTGGGTTCAATCCCCAGTACCACACACACACACACACACAAACACACACACACACAAAGTAATTTGTGAGTGGGATATGAGAGAACTTATATATGGGAACCCTAGAGAATCAAACTTAGATTCTTGCTGGATTAAGTCTACTCTAGCTGGAGAGGTAGAAGGGATCACTGTACAGAACTGTGATTATACATCACACAAAATGAATTAGATACAACAATGTTTGGGCTTTGTACTACATCTTTTGAATGTCTGTATTCCAAAAGGAAGTATGCAATGGCCTATATTGGGTCAAAGATCTGCTTTTGGGGGTTGGAGATCACTTTAACAGACCCCAACACGATGAATGAGGGGTTATCTAAAAAAAAAAAAATCGGCATACAAAAAATTGGAGCTAATGCCCTCAACACACGTATAAAAGGAAAATGTGGAGGCCAGGAACCAGTGATAATATGATTTCAAAAGTGCCATATGAAGTCATGAGAGATTGAACTAGAATTAAACAGAAACTATGAAGAAAGTTTTTAGAGTAATGAGAACTGATTGATGATAATGAGGGTAGGTACATGAGAGATTTGTTATTGGTAACAAAAGCCAGGTGGTCAAGAGGAAAAGCTAGTTCCATAGGAAGGTACACAAACATTTGCTGGTTCAGGTTGCCTTTCACTCGAAAACTCTTCATATTTTAGAAGGATCTCAAAATAGCGAGGCAAGGTCCTATTGGAATTGTTAATTTTATGCATCGACTTGACTGAGTCACAGGATGCTGGGATATTTGGCTGAAAATTATTTCTGGGTATGTCTGAGGGTGTTTCTGGATGAAATTATCATTTGAATAAGTGGATTGAGTAAAGCAGATTGGTGTCTTCCAATCGGTTGAGGGCCACAATAGAGCAACAAGTCAGAAGAAGGGAGAATTCAATCTTCCTACTTCCTTGAATCTATGACCTGGGGCTTTTTGGTTTTTTTCCTTGTCCTTGGACTGGAACTTATATCATTAAAATTCCTCATTTCCTCATTCCCAGGTCTTTGAACTCAAACTGGAATGACATCACTGGATTTCCTGGGTCTACATCTTAGACAGCAAATTGTGGGATTTCCCAGCCTAAACAATCTGTGTGCGTGTGCTTGAGTGTGTGTGTGTGTGTGTGTGTGTGTGTGTGTGTGTGTGTGTGTGTGTGTAGTACTTCCTGTTGGTTCTGTTTCTCTGGAGAACTCTGACTTGTATACTTATATATGTTCTGCCTAAAAGTGTGTGTTAAGAGGCAGATAATCTCTCCATGCTTCTTCATATATTAGCTGACTCATTAGAATGTGAGTGAAACTGGGCACATCAGATGCTCCCATCCGAAATTATGGTTCTTTAGACAGTGATGGGAAGAGTCAGTGGATGGTCAGAGATCACTGTGTAGGGCATTGATGTAACTATGTGGAAAATTGCGTGAAAACATGACAGGCCTCAACTACAGTAACAGGCCTAGGCTGCAGTTTTTCCAAAGCAGAACAGCCTCCTCCCATCCCAAGATGGAATGGCCCATTCTGTCCTAGGACAAGGAGGAGAAGGGGTTAATCAGAAAACATTGAGAACCTCCTCAAACACCAGGTGCAACAGGGTTCCACCGATGCTTGTACCCTTTCTTTGTTACCAAGTGAGCCAATCCCCTGTCCCTGTAGCTCCTCCCAGTCCTGACAGCAGGGCTCCACCAATCCCTGTGCCTTTTCTTTGTTACCCTTCCCAAGCTCGCGAAGTTTCTCCGCCTATGTACTATCCTATAAAAGGCTGCGTAAAAACAAAGAAGGGGTCTGCTGCCACAACTCAACTATGCAGACCCTAGCTTGAGCTAGAAATAAAACTCCCTTCTTGCAATTGCATTGCTCTGTGTGATATGAGTGTTCCTTGGTGAGGCGCCCCGGATTTGGGCACAACAGCTGTTTGTGGCAGAGTTGAGAATTCAGCATCACAGGAGCGTTTGGTAGGGATGGCATAAGACAGCACCCTCAGAGGTCTGAGGCCATGGTGGGGCTGTGGCTGTGTCCTGACTTCCATTGGTTTCTTCCTCTTCTCTGAGGTTGCTTCTCCAACCCTCCCATTGATCCTGAGAGCTAGCCCACATAACCTTACAATGAGTTCATTTTCTATGGAAGTGGAGAGTTTGTTTCTTTTGTTTGGAGAGATGGACGGTGATATATAGAGGGTACAGCGGGGTCAACAGAGACTGGCATTTTTGTCATGATGAATGAAAGCAACTAGCATGACAGTCACAGAGAAATGTCCAGAGTCAGACGGGTCAAGTCATGCAAGGAGTGCATGGAAGGGGTCAAGAGTGAAGGTAGGTTTGTTTGTTATTCACCTCGATGTGATCAAGGCAGTTATGACAGTGGATGAACTTCTAGCGGGAGAGAATGAAGAAAGAAAAGAATGCCAAGGGCTAATCTTTGGGGCTAGCCTGCAGGGAAAGAATAGAAGAAAGAAGTGAAGAACAACCTTTACAAATGTGAACAGGAAGTTCGTGGTAGTTCAGTGATATAGATATTAAGAAAGGAGAGAAGTTCAGGAGAAGTTAAGGGTCAAATGAATCATAAAGTGTTCAATGAGAGTGAGCACTTAAAAGCTAATTGATTCCACTTGTTGTTGGTAGCTGATTTAGTCTGTTTTCTGTTGACAACAGAATACTGAGCCTGGGTAACCTGTAAAGGAAAGATGGTTTATTTGATTCTGAAGGCTGGGAGATCCAAGAGCATAGCACCAGCATCTGGTCTTGTGCCCCACCACACATGGTGACAACGCAGAAGAGGCAAAATGTGATGGGCAGCCTTACTTTGTAACAACCGGCTCTCTTAGTTACTAACCCAGTCTGTGAGAAAGGCATTAATGTCTCTTAATTGGACTGGGGTTGGGAGTTTTAGGTTGTAATTCTTGCTCTGATACTAACTAGCTGTGTTATTTTGGACAAACCTTTTATACTGTCTGGGTCTCATTTCCAACTTGTAGAAAATAGGTCATTGGGCTAACAATAAAAGCTAGCATTGAGCAATATCTGTGTGCTAGGCACTGTGTCAAACATATTTCCATTGGTTTTACACTAGTGTATGAGTGGGCTGTATAATTATGCTCATTTTACCAGGAGAGAACTGAGGCTCAGACAGACTCATTTGTGCTTCTAACATTTGAGTTTACACTTTTATATCTATAATGACTCTAGGAAATAATGAACCTCTTGGAATATAGACTGATACTCTGTTTGATGGTTTTGTTGCTGTAGTTGTCGCTGTAATTCTTGAACAAAGAAGAACCAATAGTCTCAAATACCAATCCTTTGAAAACCAAAAGTGTGTAGGCCTGTTTTGAAGAACCAGAGTTAACCAAACTTTAGGTAAAATTTAAAGAACGGACTGACATATGAATATGAATAAGATCATTTTTTAAAGAATGAAACTCATTTTTTTAAACATTTGTTTTCCAAAAGCTTTCAAAAATATAAAACTCAGGCTTTTGAATTTTAAATGCCTTGGGATTCTTAGTCCTTTCTGTGCTTGTAGAACTAGGTCACTGAGTAATGTTCAAGAAAAAAAACAATTTTTTTCCTAAGCTTTAGGAAATTATGTTGACATTGGGATAAAGAGATGTATTTATATCTCAAAAATCTGATAAAGATGGCAAATTGGTGTTTACATAGTGTGAGGAAAATAGACTGTTAGAGAACTTAGAGAACTCTGAGCTAAGACTTTCTCCAATAATTGAGCTGGTTAATACCCCTATAATGTCAGGAAACTGAGCAAAATTTGAAAGGTTTTATGGTCTCTACTTGTTTCTCTAACACCTCTCTCTCTGTTGGGAATTTTTCAGACCCTGGATGGGTCTGAGAGCCTTCAGGACTAATCCAGATTCTAGAGAATACAAACAAAGTATTCTCTAACAGGTAGAGCAAAGTTGGTTTTCTTTGGCATAATTTACTGTACCCATCAACATTTCCCAGAATTCAATCCATAAAACACTATTCTTTGTGATATTTCAAGGTATTTTTTGAAAAAACAATGTTCTGTGTTCATGTACATTTAGGTAACTCTGGATGAAGCAAAACTGAGAAAATAAATTTTGTTATGGTTATTCTCAGTGTTTAATATTGAATATGCTTGGAATTTTTTGATTGACAAATATTTGTTAAGGAGCTTCCCTTGTCAGACACTATAATAGGTTTTGAGGTATAGGAAAAGTATCTTTTCTATTCCAAAGGAAATAAACACTGGTTAAAAAAAAAAGCACTTGTAAATCAGCAAACAAATGGTAAGGTATGCAGAGTTTCTTATTTATTTTCTCATTTATCAGCAAACTGTCACCAATTTTTATTTATTTTTCCCAGATTTATTGAAGTAAAATTGACAAATAAAAATTGCATAAATTTAAGGTGTACAACATGTTGTTTTGACATATGTATACATTGTGAAATGATTACCGCACTGTTTTTTTGTTGTTGTTGATGATTTTCGATACTGGGGATTGAACCCAGGGGCATTGTACCTCTAATGGAAACCTCATCAAGCCCTTTTTATTTTGTAACAGGGTCTCACTAGGTTGCTGAGAGTCTCACTATGTTGTTAAGACTGTCCTCGAAGCTGTAATCTTCCTGTCTCAACCTCTCAATACTGGGATTACAGGTGTGTGTCACCAAGCCCAGCTACCACACTGTTTTTGACTCTAAGAATCTTTTCATTCTTTCTTTCTCTCTCCCTTTTTTTCTTTCTCTTTTCCCTCCCTTCTTTCTTTTCTTCTCCCCTGCCCCTCCATCTTGTTTCTAGAGGAACATACTTTGAGTAAATGTAACATTACACTGATTAATTGATTCCATGAATATTACTTTTTTCAGTGTTTTCCTTAAGAAGTTCAGATATTAGAGAGCAAGGTCAGGATGGGCAAGCAATGAGGTTGAGGTTGACCCAACTGATGACTTTACACACCAGTGTTTCCTAAACACACCAGTTATGGTGAGGTGAGCCCTGGAAATACAGGGCCAGGATGGCAAACACAGTACTTCTAAGTAGCAAAGGTTTTCAGTGGTTTAATATCAGAAGGGGCACTAGTGGAGAAGTTTCCAAAATACCAATTATCCAGCTTGAATTCTAATCAGAGGGATCCTGTGGTCGCAGCCTCTTCTTTCTTGCCTGAGACACGGGGAAAGGCCCTCAGAAGGCTACTTCATGCTAATAGGATTAAAGGGCTCCACGTAACTTTCCTTTGTGGAGGAGATCCAAAAAACCAGGTAGCCAGAGGCTTGAGGTGTTGGGTACATTGAGGTGGGTGAATAAAGTGAATCAGGAACACAAGGTAGAGTGCTCTGATGATTTCCAACTTAGAAGTCAAGGGTATGCCTAGGTTAATCTTACATCTTACATACTAACATAGGATCTGCGGTCCATAGAATCCCAATACTGGGTGGATTGTGGTGGTATGTGCCTGTAATCCCAATACTTGGGAGTCTGAGACAGGAGGCTCTCATATTCAAGGCCAGCTTCAGCAACTTAGGGAGATTCCCGAGAAACTAAAAAATAAAATAGGGCTCTGGGTTCAATCTCCAGCACCATGCATGCACACACACAGAAAGAATCCCAACAAAATGAGCGATGAGTGTATGGTTCTGAGATGGCTTTGATGTTAGACTTGGATCTGGAGCTAAACTGTCTTACTTTCTATTGGGTGCCCATATCTTATAATTATTGGGCTCCTAACTATGTTTACAGGCTCTGTGAAGGTGGCTAAGAGAGGACCAACTGGAATTTTGTCCCCAGAGAGCTTATGATTTGGATAGGAGATAAGTTATGCATTTCTATCCATGATGCATTGCAGGAAATGAGCAAATACAAAATGGGGGTTATAAGGAACTATTTTCAGTTTATAGTTTCATTCACTTGAAATCCTGAGGGCCTCTCACTAGTGTTAGAAGGCTATATCACAGTGAATCAAATTTCTTAGGAAAAAATATTTTGTTGCCAAACACATAAGGTAGTATATATCTATACTTTGAGTGTATTTCCACAAGTTTTGTCTTATTTATTTATTTGTAATAAATTTATAGGCATTGAACTCAAAGGCATTCTATTTATCTACACCCCAGCCCTTTCTTTTCTTTTCTCACTAAGTTTCTGAGACCAGCTTCAAACTTGTGTCCTCCTGGGAGTACAGGTGTGCATCACCATGTCCAGCTTGCTTTATTTATTAAAATTAGGCATTAAATCGTTTATGCTATTTCGAATACTAAACAATTTGAATCTTCTGAACAGTATTTTCTTTCACATCTGTTTTCTCATTTGTTTCTCATAATAGTCAGATGTGGCAAGGAAAGTACTAGCACTTCCATTTGACAGATGAGGAAATCAAGGCTGAAGTTCATTGGGCCAAGTTCAGCAAATGAAGCAGAGTTAGAAATTAAAAAAAAAAATTTTTTTAAATCCTAATTCCCATGTTCTTTCTTACAGGATGTAGTTTTCCAGCTTGGGGGCTTCAGTCTTTAAAAAAGCTACAAATTTATTGCACCCAAGATGAACAGTAGACTAAAGAGACACATTCTCTTGCATAGATTCATGAGTATTTCTTCACACAGTTAAGATGCTCTTGTGACAAATAAGATGCAATCTCATTGAAGTATAATAAATTCAGTTTTTTTGTTATGCATTTTCTTCAGCCATCATATGGAGTGTCTATTATTATTATTAATTTTAACGTAGAAAAAGAATTCTTGCTGCCTGCTCTTTTAGAAGAAAAAATTGTCAAGTGTTTCAAATAAAATGTAAGTAAATTGATTGAAAACAACACTGCTGAGAAAGCAACAACAACTTCCTACTGGTCACTTCTTTGGAAGCCTGCGGTTTCTTTGTAGTTGAAGTGCTATTTTTAGTCTGTACCCAAAAGCCTGGAATTTTCATATTGACACAGATGACCAAAAATTTCTTTTGTTCAAGCTTGTGATGAGACAGGACACAGAAGTCCTGTTTCTACCTTTATTTTTGCAATTGCTTTTAAAGTCTTATGAAATATCATAATATTTAAGATTATGTGGCCCAGAAAACAAAATTATCTTCTAATTTTACATCAGAATGAACTAAAAACTGGTTCTGCTACTGTTACATGAAATGATAAAATCTTTCCATTTAACTACTCAATAAAAAGAAGCAGCTTTTGAATTAGGTTAAAAAAAGTCTGTCTTATCTTGGGTCGGGAGAAAACAGTGGCAGACGGTAAAGAAGATGACCACATAAGAACTAGGAAAGAGAAATCCATCAGCCCCGTTTCACCAGTCCCATATCACTAGAACTCTCTTCACAGTGAAAAACAAATAACTAAAAACTAAAAAAAAAAACAAAAAAAACAAACAAATAACTCAATCCAGAAATGGGCACGTGAACTAAATAGACACTTCACAAAAGAAGAGATACAAATGGCCAATAGACACATGAAAAAATGTTCAACAGCATTAGCAATCAGGGAGTTGCAAAACAAAACTACACTGAAATTCCATGTAACGTCAGTTACATGGAATTCCAGTTAGAATGGCAAACATCAGGAAGACAAACAACAATAAATGTTGGTGAGGATGTAGGGAAATAGGAACTCTTATACACTGTTGGTTGGATTGCAAATTAGTGCAGTCATTATGGAGATCCCTCAAAAAATGGGGAATGGATCCACCATATGATCCAGCTATACCACTTCTGGGTATCTTTCCAAAGGGGCTAAAATAATAAAAGCATAGAAATATACGCAAATTCATGCTTATAGCAGCAGAATTCACAATAGCCAGATTATGGAACCAACCTAGGTGTCCATCAACAGATGAATGGATTATGAAATTATGGGATATATACACAATGGAATTCTACTCAGTAATCAAGAAGAACAAAATAATGCCATTCTCAGGAAAATGGATGAACCCGGAGAATATTATGGTGAGACTAGCCTGTCACAGAAAGTGAAGGGTCATATGTTTTCTCTCATACACAGAAGCTAGGGAGTAATCAGGATACCAGAGGGACTCCAGATAATAGAGGAGAAATTTCAGTGGAGCCAGAGAGGTGGTCTAGGGGAAGGGGTGGGCAGGGGGAGGATCAATGAAGGAAGCACTTACGTTGACCTTATGCACATATGTGAGAATACAAATGTCAGTCTCAATATCCTGTATGGGAGGGAGCTGGGGAAAGCCCACAAAGGGCTGTGTGCGTGTATGTCACTATCTGTGTGAATTGCAGTATGATGTGAGATTATAATGCACCAATAAAAGTATAAAAAGTAAAAAATGAAAAAAAAATTATGCTGGGGCAGGGTGTAATGGCTCCTGCCTGTAATCCTAGTACTTGAGAGGCTAAGACTAGTGGATCCCAGGTTCAAGGCCAACTTCTAAGACTTTCAGCAACAGAGCAAGACCCTTTTTCAAAAATAAAAGTAAAAAATAGGACTGAGGTGTAGCTCAAAGGTAGAATGCCCCTAAGGTCAGTCCCCAGAACAAACAAACAAACAAAAAGACAAAAAAAGAATTATGCTGGAAGTGTGTGTGTGTGTAATTCTTCCAAAGAATTATGCTGGTATGTACTGGACAGGCTGCCCTTAGCAAACTAGGAATAATTTTCTTCCTACTTAACAGAAGCAAAAGGAGCTGAACTCTACAATACACCTTCTAAAACAATGGAAGAAAAAAATAAAACAATGGAAGAGTTTTAGAATGCCTTTTCTGCCCTCTCACACTTAAACTTTGATTCCATACATTAGCAGAATGGTTTTCAGGTTTAGTTGCATTCTTGTTCAAAGACAGAAAAATTAAGAAATTTTCTTTCAATATGTGATATTTTCATTAACCCTTGTGTTTTAGCTCTTTCAAATGTCTCAGCAATATAGATGAGGGGTTGACAACAGCCACTTTTGCCAAGTATGCAAATAAAGGAGAATGATCACAATAAAGGGTTATTTTTATTTGAAAAACAATCAATGTGTCTTATGTACACGCCTGTAATTCTAGTACTTAGGAGGCTGAGACAGGAGGATCATAGGTTGGAAGCCAGCCTCAGCAACTTAGCAAGACTGTTTCCAAATTACAAATAAAGTGCTGGGGAGTGTAGCTCAGAGATAGAATGCCCCTGCATTCAATCCCCAGTGCTACCAAACGAACAAATAAAAAAAGATGTTTCTATAAGAATTCACAATTTTCAAAGCATTTAACATCTTTTCTCAGTTTGTTTACTCTAAGTTCACCATTTCTCATTACTACTCTTTTTCATTATTTTCATTTGTTGGTTCATTGCTATTTCTTAGTGGGTGATCATTGGTACATTTATTTGAAAAAAAGATGAAAATAACTTTAAACACATGAAAATTTGTAACCGAAGGCAATTTATTGAAGGAAGATGAAAGGTTAACTATTCTACAGATTTAAAAACAGATTTGCCCCTCATGAAGTCAATGATACATGAGGCAAAAGCATCTAAGAAATAATTTATGATTTTTTTTTTAAATTGAAAAAGTACAGTGTGAATTAATATTTAGAAAAAATGGCTGGCCAAATACCATCATAAATGCTCCTTCTTATCATTTCAGGAATTTAAGGCAGCTAGGACTATGTTTAGATTATGTGTAGACTATTTTAAATATTGAAAGAATAGGAAATTGGGTGTGGTGCTACACTCTTGTAATCCCAGTACTTGGGAGACTGAGACAGGAGGATCATAGGTTTGTGGCCAGCCTCAGCAACCTCATGAGGCCCTCTACAACTTAGTGAATCTCTGTTAAAAAAAACAAAACAAAACAACAACAACAAAAAACGGGGCTAGGGATACAGTTCAGAGGTACAATTCCCCTGGGTTCAATCCCCAGTACCAAAAAAAAAAAAAAAAAAAAAAAAAAAAAAAAAAAAAAAAAAAAAAAAAAAAAAAAAAAAAAAAAAAAAAAAATTAGAGAAGGCAGCTGGTATAGTTTAAACTATAGTTTTCAGGTTGTATATGGCTTAAGTAGGTTTTTAGCTATGTAAAAGTACATAATATTTAAAAATGTGTGCTTTACATGAGGGCAAACAACAGCGTTCATTCCTGTTATTCATGTAGTTAAGGCCTATAAAGTCACTGTAAACACAGAGGTAGCAGATAAAGAACCACCGCTGCTCCTCAGGAAATACAGGGCAGGGTTCCTGGAGCCTCCAGCCACATTTTCAATAACTGATCAATACATAACCTTGCCTTTTGTGTGTTTCCATTTAAAGACACCTTGTGTAATACGTATTGTTGATTCCCAGCCAATAGCACTATTGCTCGAGTCAGAATGATGCTTGCCTAACACAGGTATCTTCTCTGTAAGGCATCATAGCCTTCTTGCACTTAGGAACACAGGATAGTACTTTAGTGCCATGTTTGGAGACCGATACAGCACTAAACAGATCATGGAAGAGACACAGTAGGAGAACTGGAAAAGAAGACAGTGTCACCTTGTTTGACCTCAGCTGGGGATATAAGACAAACTTTCCAGGGATCATTGCATGCCTGCAAATGACCACAACAGGGCTGTGAATATTGATGTGGGGCTACAAATTGATTTTAGTGAGTCAAAAATCTGCAAATATGGTAAGTATGGAATCCGCGGATAATGAAGATTGACGGTGTCTCACTCGCTTTGTGCCACTGGGTGTTGCACTGTTTCTTGGCATACAGTAGAAGCTCAATACATATGTGTTGAATAAGTGGTAAAAATGTCCTTCAATTTTTAAATGAATCTCATTGTATTGGGCTATTCTTTTTATGCTCTTACTAATTTTGTGATAGTTTATAAATAGAATGTGAACATTGTAATCATGAACACTTTAGAATAATATGAATGCAGCCAGGCATGATGGCCCACGTCAATAATCCTAGTACTTGGGAGGCTGAGACAGGAGGATCTCAGGTTCAAGGACAGCCTCAGCACATAGCTAGACTCTCAGCAACTTAGTGAAACATCTTTTCAAAACAAACAAAAAATAAAAAGGGCTGGAGGATGTAGCTTGGAAGTAGAATGTCCTTGAATGCAATCACAAGTGCTGCCAAACAAAAAAAAAAAAAAAGAAGAATATGAATGCTCAGTTAGTTGGGATCACAATTAATTTCACTTGAAAATGTTACTCCTTTACCTCTGACATCTAAAATTAATGAAACTTCTGATGCCAGTATCAGTCTCAGTCCTTTGTAGTGTTAATCTCTCTTTCTTTGGAAGCTTTTAGGATTCTTTTTTTTTTCACCCTTGGAATTCTGAAAATTCACCATACAAACTTAGACTCTTTGAATTGAAATTCATATCTTTCTCTCAAGAAATGTTCTTCTATTTCATTGGTTATCTCTTCTCCAGTCTCCTGCTATTTTTTATGGAATTCCCATTTTTTTTTTTTTTTCGGTACTGGGGATTGAACTCAGGGGCATTCTACCTCCGAGCTATACCCCCAGCCCTATTTTTTATTCTTTATTTTGAAACCAAGTCTCACTAAGTTGCGGAGTCCCTCACTAGGTAGCTGAGGTTGGCCGCGAACCTGGATCCTTCAGTCTCAGCCTCCCGAATACTGGGATTACAAGCATGCACCACCACGCCCAGCTATGGAATTCCTATTAAATATGTTCTAAACTTCTGAATTTAGTTGACATATTTCTTGAAGTTTCCTTTATCCATTGCTTTTTTTTTGTCCTTTGAACTATGTTCTGGGAGCATAGATCAACTTAAATTTCCAGTTCACAAATTTATCTCTAGCTGTGTCTATTATGTCATTCAGTTCATACATTGAGTTTTTTAAACAAATTACATATATATGTACATATATATATAACTGATTATATATAATATCTATCTAGATATAGAATTATATATTTATTAAATAAATTTTTGTACATGACATTCAGTTTACAATTGTGTGCTTTTACATATGGATATCTAGTAGTCCTAGCGCCATTTGTTGAAATGATTATTCTTTCCCCCTTGAAGAGTCATGTCACACTATTCAAAAATCAATTGGACATAAGTGTAAGGGCTTATTTTTGAACTCTTAATTCTATTTCATTGGTCTATATGTTTATTCTGTGTCAGTACTACGTTGTTTTGGTTACTGTAGCTTTAAGTTCTGAATCAGAAAGTTGTCCAACTTTGTTCTTCTTTTTCAAGGTTGATTTGGCTTTTTTTGCAGCTTACATTTCCACATGCATTTAGAGTCACCTTGTCAATTGTTGCAAAAACACTAGCTGGGATATTGACAGGGTTTACATTAAATTTGTAGATCAATTTAGACAGTATTATTAACAATACAAAGCCTTCCAAATCCATGAATATGAAATGTCTTTCTATTTATTTTGATATTCTTTAATTACTTTCAGCAATGTTTTGCAGTTTTCCGTATATAAATGTTACTCTTCTTTTGCTAAATTTATTCCTAAGTATTTTATTTGTTTGATGCTTTTATAATTAGAAATATTTTCTGAATTTAATTTGGTTGTTCATTGATGGTTTATAGAAATACAATTGATTTTTGTATATTACTCTTGTATCCTGAGACCTTGATGAAATTATTCATTAGTTCTAATGGTGTGTGTGTGTGTGTGTGTGTGTGTTCCTTAAGACAAGACAATGTCATCTGTGAATGGAGATAGTTTTACTTCTTCCTCTCTAATCTGGATACCTATGATTTTTCTTGCTAAGGACCTCAAGCACAATGTCATATTAGTCTAACCACAGAGTGTGGAGGGGCTGAAGACTAATCAAGATCAGTCACATGGGTGCTGCATGTCTGCATAATTGGCTCCCCTTCTCCCCAATAAAATCCTTGGACTCCAAGGGAAGGGAGAGCTTCTCTTGTTGGTTATACTTAGGACACATTATCAGATACCATTGCTGGGAGAATTAACACTGACTGTAAAATTCCACTTGGAAAGAACAATTGGAAGCTTGTGCGTATTCTCCTAAACTCTGTCTTATGATATGCACTTTTTCTCTTTTCCTGATTTTAACCTATATCCTTTCTGTGTAATAAACTGTGATCATGAATGTAACAGCTTTTCTAATGTCTATGAGTCATACTAGTGAATGACTAAAACTGAGGGTGGTCTTGGGGACTCTTTACCACAGCTGATTTAAAATTTCTGTCTACTAAGTTCAATGTTTGGGCTTCCTCAGAGATAATTTCTATTGACTGCCTTTCTTCCTGTGTATGGGCTACACTTTACTATTTCTTTTCATTCATCATATTTTGTTGTTGTTGGATATTGATATTTTAAATAATATAAGGTGGCAATTCTGGAAATGAAAATGCCCTCCCCACCTTTCTCCATGGTTTGTTGTTGGTTGTGTTTGCTGTCATTGCTGTTTAGGGACTTTCATGAACAAATATCCTAAGGTCATGTGTAGCTACTTTAGTCTGTACTCAGGTAGCTTAGTGGTTAGTAATGATTATATAGCGATTTTCTCGAGTGCTCTGAACCTGCTGGTCCCACCAGCCTTTGCCAAACAGTTCTGTTGGCACATTCTGGCACACTTTAAACATTTTCTGGCAGTGACAATTCTACCGTAACCTTCACTTCCTGCTTGAGCAGTGGCTCAAGTTCTATTAGAGGTCAGAGCTAAGGACAGTCACAGGTCCTGCCTGGGCATGTGTACAGCTCCGTGCACCTACCTTGTCTTTTAGATTCATAGCAATCTATTGACACTTTCTCAAAGTCTCCCATGCATCCTCATTACCAGCTTGAACATTGGCGTAGGGCCGGGGGTGTAGCACAGTGGTAGAGTGCTTGCCTAGCATGCACAAGGCTCCAGTACCCAGTACCACACACACAAAATCTTAAAAAAAATTCTTTTAGTCAGCCTTTTGTTTGCCCTAGTTGGTATTGTCAACGTAGACAGCTTTGCTGTTAAATAATCACTAATAATTTTCTTTTTTTTTTTTTTTTTAACAAGTGCTGTGGGTAATGGGCTTTTCAGATTGATTGAAATGTGAGAAAGGTGAACAAAGACAGGTCCTATGAGTGGGGTTTCAAATGATTATAATTGTCTTGTAATAGAGACTGGGGGGGGGGGTGTCCCAAATATCCTTTGCCCCTGCCGCTTGGCTAGGCTGCTGTTTCTCACAGACAGGTGTTACAGCGGCATGGCTGCTGGTTTTCAAGCTAGGGAGAGGGAGGTGGGAACAGGGCAAGATAAGACATCACAAAGTTCACTGTTCTTACGGAGATTCAGTCATTTTTCCATAGTAAACACCCCTTGGATTATTTTTAAGCTTTTCATTAGCTTCCCGATTTTTGAAAATGTTGGGTAGTTTTTGGCCAGTGTTCTCCTTGCCTTTATATAAGAACATATTTTCAAAATAAGCAAAGGTCCTTATTCTGCTATTCCAGAAATATTTCTCCTACTCTTCTGTTTTGTTTTGTTTTTTAGTTCGTTAGAGGTGTTTAGAGGCTCTAATTGTCTTTTTCACTTTTGTGTTTGAGAAATCCTCTTTGCTTCATTGTGAATGACAATTTGGGTGATATGTTTTGGTGATTATGGGTAAAAAACAAGATGTGTGAGCAAGTAGATTATGCTGGACTTAGGGATATGGGCACCTGAATGGAACTAACTACTGAGGGCACCACCCTCACTCTCTACGAGAATTTTCCCAGGCCCAAGTGGTGAATCTCCTGTTCATTGTTCACTGCAAAGAAGCACGGTGGAAGGAAGGGCTGACTTGCACAGTTCCTCTCATGCTGTTCCCCAACTACCACCCTGATGAGAGCTAAGAGCCTTCCCCAGCTGCTTATATTAGCTGCATCTCACTTGGAACATGACTAGGGCTTTCAGAGCTCTCTCCCTCTGGGTATATGATGGGTTGCAGTTATCTTGCTTAATCCAAACCCTTTGCTATCTATCTATCTATCTATCTATCTATCTATCTATCTATCAATCAATCATCATATATCTATCTATCTAATTAATTAATTAATTTTTTTGCAGTATTGGAGATTGAACCCAGAGGCATTCTACCTCTGAGCTACACCCCCAGCCCTACTTTTTACTCTTTATTTTGAAACAGGGTCTCACGAAGTTGCAGAAGGCTTCACTAAGTAGCTGAGGCTGGCCACAAGCCTGTGATCCTCCTGTCTCAGCCTCCCAAATACTGGAATTATAAGCATGCAGCATCACGCCCGGCTCGTTTGCCTTTTATTTTTCAGTGATTCTTCCAAATTCTTGAGCCACTGATGATATACTTACTTCTGGCCCACTGATCTGTCTTTTTTCCCCCCTTTCATCTTTCTTTTCTTCTTTGCCCTTGGCCTCCTCCTGCTCCCTTTCTTCTTCCTATAAATTCCTTCTTTCTGTCATTTTTAGAGATTTGGAGTAGATAGAAGGGGAAGTCGTCTTTGTTCACACTCTGAATCCAAATCTTCCTACTATGGGTAGTGGTGCAGTATAAGAAACAACGAAAATGAGGAGTGTTTAGTTAAATGGCAGTACCCGAACATAGAGTTACATCACAAACCATTAATATATGTTAAAAGAATGCTTAGGTCCATGAAAAGTTTGTATAATACAATAAAAAAACTTAAGACTATGTTTATAGTATGATTTATGATTTAATGCTTTAGAAAAGCACAAATTCCTAAATAAAACTAGATGAAATAATCAAACATCAGTAGTACAGTCTTAAAATCTGTGTCCTATTCCTTGAAAATCAGTTGATGGTTGGTGATGATCTTGAGCCTGTACTTCCTTTTATGCCCTGGTCCCTAGATAATCTGTCACCTATTTCCAGACCTGCTCTTTCAGCTGCAGATAGACTAGCTTCCTTAGTACTTCCTTGAACACATCAAACTTGCTTCTCCCTTGGGGTCTTTCCCTTATGTTTTCTAGTGCATGGTGTACCATTTCCCTAGGCAGCCTTGGGGCTTAGTCCCTTATTTCACTCAGGCTTCTGATCTAATAGCATCATATTAGACTATCTTAGTAAAAAAAAAAAAAAAAAAATAGCAATCCTATCTTCACTATTCTTTTCTGTCTCATGATACTGTTTTCTTTATATCACATCCACATCTCAATATATTTGTTAATTTTTCTCTACATGGAACTTAGGAGGGATAGCCATGAAAGCAGAAACTTGTTCACTGCTCCATCTTTGGGGTCTAGGAGAGGGCCCGACATACAAATAAACATGAAATAAGTGATTTTTACAAATGGATACTTGACCTAAAATACACAACCTGTTATTTTAGTCTATATTTTAATTGAAAAAATATATATCTGGACCCGAACTTCCTATTGAAGTTTGAGGAGTCAATATAGAAATAATGTTTTAAAGTGTGGATATTTTAGTCAGGTGTGGTGGCATACACCTGTAATGCTTGGGAGGCCGAGACAGGAGGATCGTGGGTTCAAGGACAGCCTCAGCAACTTAGTGAGAACCTCAGCAACTTAGTGAGACCCTGTTTCAAAATAAAAAATAAAATAGGGTTGAGGATATAACTCAGAGGTAGAATGTCCCTGGGTTCAATCCCCAGTACCCACCCCACCCCCCACAAATGTAAAACTCATGTTTAATTAAATTATATTTTAAAACCCATGTAAGAATATGAAATGGTTTCCATTAATATTTTATCTAAGAACTGTTGGAAGTGGTTGGAAGCTCTCATTCTAACATTGGCTCTTTGATTCCTCCCCCCCAAATTAAGTAAGGCAAACAAGTATATAATTCTTTGAATTGAATGCCTATTCTATTGTTTTTATACATATTCCTAATTACTCTGCTTTGTACAGGTGAAACAGATTATTATGCCCTCTTTTCAGATGAGAAAGCCCAGGTCAAAGAGGATAGATTATTTGCTCCGCGTTACAAAATAAGCCACGGAATCTGAACTGACACCTAGGTCTTTAACTACAGGGCTTTCTTCTTCGATTGATTCATTAATTAAAAAAAAATACTGAACACTATATGCCAGGCTCTGTTTTATGCACTAGGGAGACAGCAGCTAATCTAACAGAAAATTTTAAAAATCCTTATGCTTTGTTACATTTCAGCAGTAATGGTAAGGGTAGTCCGAGGACCTCAACAAGTGAAAAATACAACATATTAGATTTTGATGAGTACTGTGGAGAAAATGAAAGAGGGAAGAAGATAGTGTTCTGGAAAGGGTGTTGGTGCTGTTGGCATTAATATTGGGGATGCCTTCAAGGGGAAAGTGACAGCTGAACGGGGTTCATCTGGGGAAAGAGCATCCTTAGTAGAGGGCACAGAAAGTGCAGAGTCCAAGAGGCTAATGGGTGTTGATGAGTTAGAGGACAGGGAAGGGTGGGAGGAGGAGAATGATCCAGCAGGAGGCAGGAGATTAATTTCAGGCAGGTAGAGGGAGGGAGCTAAACAGGGCTTTGTAGGGGATCGTAAGAACTTTGACCTTGACTCTGAATGAAATGAGGAGCTATTGGACGGGCCTGAGCAGAGGAGTGAGGTGACTTATGTTTGAAAAGGATTCATGTGCCAGGCTTGGGAGGCTGAGACAGGAGGATCCCAGGCAGGTTCGTGGTCAGCCTCAGCAACCTTGTGAGACCCTCCACAATTAGTGAGACCCTGTTTCAAAAAAAAAAAAAAAAGGGCTGGGAGTGTAGCTCAGAGATAAAATGCCTCTGGGTTCAATCCCCAGTACCACCACCAAAAAAAAAAAAAAAAGGATTCATGTGATTCGTATTGACTAAACAGGTTTGGCTTAGAAGGCCAAAAGTTTGGTTTTATCCATCTTAAGTGTGGGATGCCTGACATCTCCATACTGAACAGGCAATTGGATACAGAGTCTGGAATCCAAGGGAGAGGCCTGGGCTGGAGAAATAAATTTGGGAATTGTCAGCACGCAGATGGTATTTAAAGTAATAAGTTTGGATGAAGTTCCCTAGGGAGCAAGTGAAGGCGAGAAAGAGGTCCAAAGACGAAACCTGGGCCTCCAACATGGAGAGTAGCTAGCCAAGGGGTGGATCGGGGTCATCGAGAGAGATAGGAATGCCACCAGAAGGGAGGACGGGCGTCCCAGAAGCCAAGAGAAACAAGAAGGGGCGGTCAGCTGTGTAGAATGGCGCAGTGCTGGGGTGGGTGGTGGGGGCCGGAGGAGGGGAGAAATACTTGGGGACATATTCCTTTGTTTTCTCCCTTCCCCTGTCCTCTACACGTCCAGCCATGTGGTGATGTAAGGTGCCGGGGCTGGGTTGGGTGCCATGGTTGACTTGTTTTTGGGTGTGTGTAATCCCCCTGTCCCTACTCTGCCCAGATTACTGATGATCCTGGCGAGGAACATTTCCACGGGGATGCGTGCATTTGCTGTGTCTGGCTTGCAGACAAGTGAACACAAATGCTGCTTTATCAATTTACAGTCCGATTGCTCCGTGGCCAAAAGCAGAGTTGGAAGTCTGCCTCTTGCAACCTTCAGGATAGAGGCCTAACTCCCTAGCCTGCCATATCGGCCTTCGGGGCGTTGCTCCAGTTTTTCCCTGTCCCTACCCCTCCTTTGCTCTCCACACACGTCCAAGCTCCACTCCCACTGTGCTGCTTGCAGGTTCTCAGGCACACTGCACCCTTCTATGCCTCTGTTCTTCACACTTGCTATTCCTTCTGCTTGCTCTGCCCTTCCCTGCTTTTGCAATCAGGAACGGAGTGCTGCTCCTCTGAAGTACAGCTCCTGTGGGATTTTATTTTATTTTTTTTCGGAACTGAGGATTGAACCCAGAAGCATTCTACCTCTGAGCTACATCCCCAGCCCTGTGTTATATTCTTTAAAACATAGGGTCTCACTAAGTTGCGGAGGGCTTCACTAAATAGCTGAGGTTGGACGGGAACCTGCGATCCTCCTGCCTCAGCCTCCCAAGTACTGGAATTACATGCGTGCGCTACCATGCCTGGCTCGTGTGGGATTTTTATTGTGAAGCCTTCTTGATCCCTGATCGATAGTATCTGTTCCTTCCTCTGCTGCAGCCTGTCTTCCTGAATTTCCAGTTTGTGTTGGCATTGTTTACAGGTTAGTATCTCATTGGGTTTTATGGTCTTCGAAGTCAGGGGTCATCAGATACTTATCTCAGAATCCACTACCTTGTCTGGGACATAGTAGGTACTTAATGATAATAGCAGTCAACTTAAAAGAAACCCAGACTTTAGGATATGCTTGTCTTTGTGCCAAGCACTGTAGCATGTATTTTCTCATTTTATCCTCTGTTATTTCCCCATACTACAGAAGAAGAAACTCAGATTCACAGTGGTTATGAAATTGTCCAATGTTATATAACCTAGATTTCAAATCTAGTTGATTGCAGGGCCTGAACACTTAGTTTATGTTCTGCACACTCAAATAAAGAAAAGGAAGGGTTAGGTATGCAAGTTCTTTATTGGTCTTCTGGGGCCCCGAATTCCTATAGTTTCATCTTTTATTAATTTCTAAACTAAGGAGCTTTGTGTTTACCCTGTGTCTAGATGACTTTGTGACATCTTTTCTCCTTTTACATTACATACATTACAATAGTCCTGCCTGTTTACCCGGGAGTCAAGCTATACACCAGGCATGTGCATGTTGACAACTAGCCAGGCCAGAGCTGGGCGAAGTGTCTGCAGAGTCAGGAGTGTTGGAGGGAGGTAGGACTAGAAGGGAGTACAATGTCCGGTCATCCCCATCTCAGTCAGTGAGATCTTGGCTGCACCCAGGGCAGGGAGAGGAACGAGATGGGTGATGGTTAGTTGTGTGTGTCAGCTTGGCTAAGCAATCATCCCCACTTATTCAATTTGGCATTCATCTGGGTATGGTGGTGAATGTATTTTGCAAAGTGATTATTACCTGCAATCAATTGACTCTAAGTAAGGGGAGACTATTCTGAATAGTCTGGGTGGGTCTGATCTAATAAGTGTAAAGGCCTTAAGAACAGAATCAAGGTTTCACTGAGAAAGAAGACATTCCACCTGTGGACTGTGGCATCAGCTTCTGCAGAAGTTCCCAGCTTGGCCTTCCTCACAGCCAGCCTGACGGATTTCAGATATTCCTAGCCAGACCCCTATGATTATGTAAGTTGATTTCTCACAATAAATTCTCTCTCTCTCTTTCTATGTATATATACTTATATGTATACATATATATGTACATGTGTATATATATATATATATACATATATGTATGTGCATAGGTTTGGACACACACAAATCTTACTGGCTCTGTTTCTACAGTAGAACCTTGACTGACACAATGAGCAAATAAAAAAGATGGTTATTAAAAGAACCAAAAAAAAATCATAGCCGAGTAAAGGAAGAAAATAATATAATATAATAATATGTAATAGGAATAGGAAGAAGTGGAATTGGAGTATTGTCATCTTTTTTGGGGGGGTGCTACTTGGGATTCAATCCAGGGGCATTCTACCTCTGATATACACCCCCCCCCCAGCCCTTTTTATATTTTGTTTGGGGCCAAGGTCTCGCTGGGTTGCTGAGAGTCTCACTATGTTGCTGAGGCTGTCCTTCAACTTGCAATCCTCCTGCCTCAGCTTTCCAAGCACCAAATTACAGGCATGTGCCATCATACCTGGCTTATTGTCATCCCTTAATGCCCTGCTTAGATGCTTCCTCTTTTGTGCAGTCTTCCTTTGCCTCCTATCCTAGACAGTTACTCTAGTTACTCTTACTCTCTTAAGCCTATTTTCACCTATCATGGAACAGGTATTGTAATTACAAGTTGACATGTTTATGGTCTTTCACCTCCCCTCCCCATCACCTGATACAGTAATTTGAAATCTCAGAGTATAATTCACCTCTTTTTTTTTTTTTTGCGGTACTGGGGATTGAACTCAGGGGCATTCTACCTCCGAGCTGTACCCTCAGCCCTATTTTTTATTCTTTATTTTGAAACAGGGTCTCACTAAGTTGTGGAGTGCCTCACTAGGTAGCTGAGGCTGGCCGTGAACCTGGATCCTCCAGTCTCAGTCTCCCAAATGCTGGGATTACAAGTGTGCACCACCACGCCCAGCTATAATTCACCTCCTTAACCCCTAGCACCTAGCTCAGTGTTTGAATCATAATGGGAGCAGAATAACATTTTTTGGTAAGTGAATGAGAATTTGCAATCCTATTAGGGGCTCAGAGATGCTCTACCCAAGTTAGCCATTCTTTAGATCAGAGAGAGCTTTCCAGAGGAAGCAGCATGCGAGTGCCATCAGAAGGAAGCAACAGTCAGCAGATCTGTCTTTCTCTCTGTCTATTCATTGGCATCTTCAGGAGTGCACAGTTTGTGGGTCCCCTTCTCTGCGAGGTGGTCTGATCTACTGGCTACTATTCAGGCACTGGTAACTCTAGTAAGTGTATCTGAGCTGAGGGGCTTGTAGATATAGCCATCTTTACCTAAGACTTTCTCTGGGTTCCTTTTTTCCCCATGCATAATTTCTGGAGCACACAGATGGGCTGAATAGTTATCCTTTTGTTGCAAGATGAGATACAAGGACCTTTCCCTAGAGAGAGGAGAAATCAGAGGCCCTTCCGGAGGGAGAGGAGTCTCTTCAGCGAAGATCTAGAATCCTCTTACAGAAAATTCCTTCCTTCTCCCTTTAGGATTCTATACCTTGTAAGCTTATTTTGCGTGTCCTTTCTTTGTTGGAAAGAGGAACCTCATGCTTATTTATTGAATAAAGAATTATTGAAAAAATTAAAAATTGACTGTAAAGATGAAAATATAATTTGAGAAATGGTTGATTCTAGGACTGGGGCAGGAAATAATACAAAAGGATTCTGGAGAATATTGAGGTCCTAAAAAGCAAAGAAGCATTGAAACAAAACAAAACAAAAAAACAAAACCACGTTGATGTGTGCATGTCAAAGAAACACAGGAGCTGATAGAAAGCTGCTTGTAACCAAAGCTGGGAAAATTTGGAGACACATAATAAATAAAAAATATTGAGTTATAATCAGAAGCCTAAAATAAATATCTGTGCATCTACACTCACCACACACACAC
The DNA here is from genome assembly GCA_004027655.1 of Graphiurus murinus. Taxonomy (NCBI): domain Eukaryota; kingdom Metazoa; phylum Chordata; class Mammalia; order Rodentia; family Gliridae; genus Graphiurus; species Graphiurus murinus. The sequence goes on from PVLC010002081.1 coordinate 109,435, forward strand.
ACACACACACACACACACACACACACACACCACTCTAATAAATAAATGATAGTTAAGAGACAAATCTCCCATACAGAAGAATTCCAAATAAATTGTGTAGATTTTTTTATCCTAAATGAAGGCGAGCATAAGTCCTCACCCCATAAGTGTGAGCTGCACATGGTGGCTTCTTTCTAAAATGTAGAGACAGTGTGGAAAGGAGGGGAAAAGTAGCCTTACAGCAGATAAGTCTTACAAACACTGCTTCAGTCAGGTGATCAAGGTTAATATCAACAGTGATAAGTCATGTTATGCCTTTGGTATGATATGGTAAAAAAAAAACCGGCCCTTTATCTCTATGAACTTCCACCCTAGAATGCATTCCTGCGGTCTAATCATAAGAAAAACACCAGAAAAATCCCAATAGTGGACCATCCTACAGTACATCTGACCGGTATTCCTTAAAACTCTCAAGGTTTTCAAGAATAGGGAAAGTCTGAGAAACTGTCGACCAACATGAGCCTAAAGAAAGATCATGACTAAAAGTCATGTGGCATCCCGGATGAGGGGAACAAGAGTGATGAAAAGATATTAGGTTAAAAACAAGGAAACGGCCGGGCGTGGTGGCGCACACTTGTAATCCCAGCATTCGAGAGGCTGAGACCTGAGGATCCGGGTTCGCGGCCAGCCTCAGCTACCTAGTGAGGCACTCCGCAACTTAGTGAGACTCCGTTTCAAAATAAAGAATAAAAAATAGGGCTGGGGGTGTAGCTCGGAGGTAGAATGTCCCTGAGTTCAATCCCCAGTACCACACACACAAAAAAACCCACAAGGAAATGGAATAAATCATGGACTTTAGTTAACAATAACATATCCATATTGATTCAGTAATTATAATAAATATACCATACTAATATAAGATGCTAATGGGAGAAACTATGCAGGGGAGGATACATGGGACGTCTCCCAATTTGCCTATAAACCTAAAATTGTTCAAAACAGTCATTTAAAAAAAAACTGAGGAAGAAAGGGAAAGAAGCACAAGGGCCTGTTATGTTCATATAGGTATGTAGAATTAAGAGCACGCACACATATGCACAATTAGATCAATGTCTAAAATGCTAAAATGAAGAGTAATATAGTGCGTAATAATTATGATGTGTCACTTGCATCCTACCTCAAATGTCTTCCTGGTGAGTGTGTATCCCCTGGAGTATGATTTCTGTCTCTCATGGCTATCATCTCTTGGAAGGTGAGGGAGAGAATGAACAAGAGGAAGAGGAGAGGAGCTTCTGGGTACTGTGTCTACTTGGCACACTTTCTCATCTTCTTGAGACCCATTTATTGTTTAAGGTTGCATTTATTATGGTTAAGAAAATATGAAGTAAGAGTGAGAGAGACAGCAAACAGCTCACAGGCCTAACTCTTAGGGTCTCCTAACCTTCTCTCTTCAAATTCACAATTGCCTTGGGTGAAAAGGAGAGTAGATACTCTGTTGAAGGAAAGGATTATTCCATAGAAGGATTAATAATCCCTCTTGATATGTCCTATTCAGTACAGTCAACAATGGTTCCAAGCTCCCTAAAATGTCAAATTAAATGACCGAAAGGGATAAAAGTTTAACAGCATGGTCAAAAAAGAAAGGCAGACTGCAAGAAGACTTCTTAGAACTTTGGGTTTAGAGTCATCTGTGCCTGAATTGACAATTAGGAGGAAATGAAGAATCGACAAATATACCAGAAAACAAGTAGGCAGTCAAGTAGGCAGTTTACACTGCCATGTTTTCCCAACCAAAGTCAAGACAGGTGGACTAGTGAGTATGAGGAGTTTATAGGGACAAAAGGGTAGAATGTTTCTCATAGAGGCTGCCTTGGGAAATCTGGTATAGAGTCCAAGCCATGTGAAGGACTCAGGAAAAGGAAAATAGAGATGAGTAAGTGAAGGAGAGATAGGCTGTTGGTCCTTTGTCCTACTTATCTTTGGTGATCCATGCATGCGAAATGAACTTCCATGTCATTGGGCAGCAAGATGCCCAGCTGAAAAAGGCATTTCCCAGCTTCCCTTTGAGCTGGAAATATCTTTAGGGTACAGCTTTGGATGATGAGATGGTGACACGAATTCTTCGGAGGAGCTTCTGAAGAAGCTGTTTAAGAGGAATAGTATTTGTGGCCTTTCCTTCTTCCCACCTTTCCAGCTAGAACCTGGATCCAATATTTGATGTGAAGGAACAATCTTGCCATAATGAGGCAGCATGAAAAGGGAAAATTCCCTCAAATGGACAATGATGGAGTAGAAATGTCGAATTGAGACCCTGAGTGTTTCCAAACCATTCTTTGGACTGCCAAACCCTGGCCTTGTTTTTTATGAGAAAAATGAAACCTTTGAATTCTTTAGGTCATTGCTCTTATTTTATGGATTTTATGTTACTTTCAGCAGACCCCAGCTTTAACAGATAGGCCTCGTCTTGAGAGTGTTTTTGGCATGCTACTGTATGTAAGTCTTTTAAGCAGTGGCCGAAAGCAAGAACTGTCAGGAGTAATAGAATTTCTGCTCTACACCATGAAGAATATAAGTTGGAATACTTTCTAAGTAAACCTAGAATGAAGGTGGTGCCAACATTTTGGGGTTCTCCCTAACTAAATATGTCTCCATGACTAAAAAGCAGCAAGAAAACTAATAATGTTTGAGTACCATTTAGTCACCACCTGCCTGTGTGATCTATGGTGACACTCCTAATCTTTTTGCGCCTCTATTTCTTTATACACAAGATGGGGTTAATAATATTTATCTTATGGGGTTATTATGAAAATTGAATGATATGTTACATATAACATTCATCATAGTCATATTCAACATTTACCATGGCTCCTGACATATTATAAATGCTTAATAGTAAATAGTGGTTATTATTTAAAATGAAATTGTGTGTGCATGTGTGTTTGAAAAAGGGTCTCAGTAGGTTGCTTAGAGTCTTGCTTTACTGCTGAGCCTGTCCTCAAACCTGCCATCCTCCTTTCTCAGCCTCCCAAGTACTAGGATTATAGACATGTGCTACCACACCCAGCTCTCAAATGAATTTTTAAAAGGTTAGCAGCCAGGCGTGGTGGCACACACTTTTAATCTCAGTCCTCAGGAGGCTGAGACAGAAGGATCACAGGTTCACGGTCAGCCTCAGCAACTTAGTGAGGCCCTCCACAACTTAGCAAGACCCTGTTTCAAAAGAAAGAATAAAAAAAATAGGACTGGGGATGTAGCTTGGAGGTAGAAGACCCCTAGGTTCAATCTCCAGTACAGTACATTAAATGAATAAATAAATAAATAAATAAATAAATAAATAAATAAATAAATAAAAGCTTTGCAATTTGTTAAGAGTTTTATAGTATAAAGGCTTATTCTTATGACTATGCCAGTTACTAAACTATTGTCTTTCATCTTGAAATCCTCTTTTCTAGTTTTGCCTCCAAAATGTTGGGTTGTGACTTGGAAAAACATTTTTATGTTGCAGGTGTTCCCCGTTACTCTTCCATTAGGGGGCACTAGAGGAAGATGAGAGCCAAGTAGGAAGAGGGGGCACACTCCTTCCTGTTGGCTTCTGCTCTGCTTCCTGTCCTGTCCTTGCAATGTGCTTCCATCCTGGAAATGACAGGTCCTTCTCACAGAAGGAGTTGCATCCAGTTTGCAGTTTCTCGTACACTTTCAAACATTGTCACTGGCAGCGGGCAGACCTTATTTCTTGGGGGTTGTGTCTCAGACCCATGGAGATTCCTCTCTGCTCTTCTCAATAGTACCAATGGAGCAGCACCACTTCCTCCGAGCTTCGACCTTCACCTCTGTAAGGCCACTTTTCCAACTTGTAAGTTGTAATAATTCCACTCTTTCCCTTTTATTTCTCAGTACTAGGGTTGTTGGTTGTTTTGGGGGTTTTTTTTTTTTTTTTTTTTGGTGAAACTTTCAAATAGTGGTTAAACCACTGATAGTCAGAAATCAATGACAATGTGGGAGAATTTAAACCATGGAAATGGACATGTGCTACAAATCAGGTTTCCCCAACCAGAGAGCTGGTTGTAAACACTTAGCAGCCAGCCACTACTTAAGAGTTCTCTTTTTACCCTTTCAGTTACCTGGTTGACAACTTTATGTCTAGTTAAAAATACTTTATATTCATTTCTTTCTAGACAAATAACTAGTGGCGTTTCTGTGTTATAACAATCTTGTAGAATTGTTATCCATCAACCTGAGTATTACCCAGGAAGACTAGTACATGTGTGCAAATATTTTTTGACAAATATATTTTGTAAAAATTGTTTGACACCTAAAATTCTAGAAACAGTTGATTGATATTGTGTTACTAACATTGGTGAACATCAATAACACAAGTTGATGCTGATTGACTCTTCAGTGGACTGGCAGAAAGTTGGCTTATTTTTATTTTTATTTTTTGGGGGTACTGGGAATTGAACCCAGAGGCATTCTATCTCCAAGCTACACCTCCAGACCTATCTTATTTTTAATTTGGAAACAGATTGTCATTAAGTTTCTGAGAGTGGCCGCAAACCTCTGAATCTCTTGTCTCAACCTCCCAAGTACTGGGATTTTAGGCATGTGCCACAGCACCTGGTTAGAAAGTCTGTTTTAGAATGTCGTTTTCAATTGTGTTCTCCGTAGAGAAGAGTATGAGATGGAGGAACTAACCACATTTTTGCTGAGCAGGGAGAATGACATGTTTTCTGAAAAAAAATCCTGCTTTAAAACATGTTATGGTACTTTGGATCATAAGGAATCCTATTACGGATCTTTTATAAAAGAAACATCCATTTCCCGCTTGGCACTGGTATAGATTTGGTTTCATGTGTCAGATTTCTAAAAACAAGGTGTATTTGATATCTCTGATTCCTTAAAATATACACTGTGGCTTTCTCAATAACTGTATGCTTTCTGTTAAAGCTTTTGATCTTCATTTTAACTGCATAGTTTTGCTTATTAGACTTGGAGAAATCTTTCATTGGCTCTCCAAAGCTTTGATCTTTCTCAACATGCCTATGTGAGGCTCCACAAAGTTATATTCTGAAAAGAGATGCCAACATTCTAATATAATTATCAAAATAACATGTAAGAAAAAGCAAACTTTTCACACAAATCCTATATTTAAAGATGCCTTCCTTCCAATAACATTCATTAAGCGACCATCTGTTTGCCTTTGATTATCATCTGGACCACTAATAAGCGAGTTTAATCCGAGCAATGTTATTTGCACGCTACTTCTAAATTTAGTGCTTTTCAAAGAAGTCAGCAAGGCTGGCCTCCAGGAAATATGGACTTTGATGTAACATCTGATTTTCAGGGAGTTTCTGTGTAGTGCCCAACTGGGGTGGTGGTGGGGGTGGTGGACCAAAGGGCAAAGGGAAATCAAGTGACTTGGCTAGAGTCATGTAATTAATGACTTAACCTGGATTACTTGCGGTTTCTATCTGTCGGGAAGAGTCCTAGACTGCACATTTCTATTCTACATGTTGTATAGATGATGTATGTGTAGACATATGACCCCCTCATCCCAGATATTCACAAAGAGATAAGCAAATATATGTGGATCTGTAAGGCTAATTATAGATTTATTTATTCACATTTTTCTCTTTGGTGTTTTCTCTTTGTGAAAATAATTTTCCCTGCATTATCCTCTACTTTGTGGAAAAAATGGTTTGAAGTAAAAGGAAACTGTTATTGCCTACAAATACTTCTCTGTAAGTGAACTTAACTTTTTCTCCTTACAAGGGAAATAGAGGGTTAAACTGCATGGACAACCCACTTGAATTGGGGGAGACTGGAACGCACCATCAACATTCAACTTTTTTCTCTTCTCAATTGTTTCCCCTGTTCTCTTTCTCCAGGGCCGAGGATCACAGAGCCATCAACATCTAAAATGTGTGACTGTAAAGAAAGTTCAAGGTTATGATGCTTTTATTATGAGAGCAAGTCTTTTTTTATATTTTACTGAGTCAATACATTTTATAATCAATGTGTGATTTTAATATCCTTGTACCAATTATAGCATAATATATTCCATCTGATTAGTGCTTTTAACTTAAGATATTTTACATTTATGATTTAATTTAATCTTCTCAGGTTTTTATTATAAAATAATTTGCATATTATGGATATTATGTATGCCTGTAATTGTTTTCTCATTACCAAAAGAACTACTCCAATTTTTATACAGTCAAGTATAACTTAATGTCTTATAAATTAAGAAAATTAAAAATCTAATCTGATGAATTGGAGTTTAAGTCTTAGCTCTACTGGGTGTGTGACCTTGGACAAATCATTAGATCTTCCTAACCTTCAATGTCCTCATGTGTGGAATATCTCAGAGTATTGAAAAAATGAAATTAGATTATATGTAAAGCTCTTAGCACAGTGCGCTGATGCACACAAAAAGGTCAGGAAATAGCTTTCCATTTTCTTTCTTGTTCTTTTCCTCCTGTAGAATATATTAATGTCCAGTGCTGGTTATTGCCTGACTCTTGGAGAGTTTATGAAAATTGCAGACATATTATGGAGTGAGAAGGAGCTTGGAAATCTTAGAAAACTTGTTTAGAAATTCAACAAAATGGTGTGGCAGGGGCTCTTGATATTTGGCTGGACAAGGTCCATTCCCTCTGCCTTGGCTGATGCCACCATGGTTTCCTTTGGGAAGTTCCTTTTGCTCATTTCTATACAGTCTTGGAGAGACTATCAGAAAAGTTGCTAAGGGCTGGGCATGGGAACCCCAGTCATTCTAGTTGGGGTGCCTCTCCCAGAACTTTGAACTCTACTGAAATAACACAAAGCAGGAAAATGGTTGAAGTCACTTGGAGTCCTAAAGTGACCATCAGAGAAGACATGTAGTATAGCAAGAGGTTAAGAGAGAGACTCGGGAGCCAGGTAGCCTAGGGTTAAACTCCTAGTGTAAGTGATCTTAGGGCAAGTTGCTTAGCTTCTCTGTGCCTAAGTTTCCTTATCTCTAATATGAAATCACCCATGGTACCTAATTAGAAGGGCTGTTGTGAGAGTCAAATAAGAATTTCTAAATGACTTAATATAGCCAGGTGTGGTGGCACACACTTGTAATACCAGTACTTGGGAGGCTGAGGCAGGAGAATCACAGGTTCGTGGCCAGCCTCAGCTACTTAGTGAAGCTCTCTGCTATTTAATGAGGCTCTGTTTCAAAATAAAGAATAAAAAATAGGTCTGGGGGTATAGCTTGGAAGTAGAATGTCCCTGGATTCAATCCCCAGTACTGCAAAATGAATGAATGAATTCATTTATTTTGCCTAATAAATTATGCCTAATATGTACATATAAAGTAAAGCACACATTGTAACTGTAACTGCGAATATTATTATTACGGCTACTCTGTCTTGAGATGTCCATATCTACCTAGTTCCTTTTCTTCCTTGATTTTGGTTTTCTAGCCTTCTCTTTAATCCATTTGTAGGGCAGGGAAGAAGAAAAAGAGTTCTGAGGTTTGAGGGGCAGCAGAGGAAGATTATGTAGGGCTTTGAATCTCTAGTAAGAACTCTGGACTTTTTCCTAAGTGGTTGGGAATAGTGATGTCTTAGAGCCAGTTTACACCACCTTAGCATGTCTTCCCAACACTGTTCAGTGATTTCCTGCTGGTTATTCAGCACACCACCAGATTGAAAGTTCTTAGAATCATAAGAGGAAGAGAGTAGTACAATCTCATTTACCTCCAAGATACACCCTTAGCTCCTTAATTTTTTAAAAAATTTTGAAACAGGGTCTCACTAAGTTGCTAAGGTGTCAGGAGCCAGCCCTCGAGGCAGCAGGGTCGGGGGTCCCTCGTTAGGTGGGGATCAGGATGAGGTTGCGAGAATACGCTCACACCCAATGCAGTGTTGGAAACGTACCTGTTTAATTCATGTCATCACTGTTTCTTATACTCTCTCTTACAACAAGGTATATAGAACAGGAATTTTTACAGACTTGTTTTTCCTAAAGTTGAGTAGGTACATCTTTAACTAGAAAAGCTAGTTCCCATAGTAGTTGATGGGATAAGAAAACAGCAAAGGTTACAGAATACAAAACATATATAAAAATTTTTTTTAGTATGAAAACAGTGTTAAAGGTTAACGATGGAGAGGAAACTCTATTCATTAAATTAAATCTTCACTATTTGCTCAGGTAGCTAGAAAGGAGTTAATAAGTGGTGAGACAAGGGGGAGGTTTCAGAGAGAGAGAAACTATCTGTCTTAAAGCTTTCTTTACTCACAGATAAAAAATAGTAGACCTAAGTATCTTTGGTTAGTAGCTAAGCTTGCAAAGTTCAATTCCTGATGTTTGTAGAGGGTTAATGAATATCTGTGATGTGAGCTGAGGCATTGTTCTTTTCACAATCTGTTTAGCCATCCTGTGTCTCTGAGCCATTTTTCTTTATAATTAATGTGAAAGCAAAACCCAAAGCACCCCAAATTTCCAGAATATAATAATGCAAAATGGGAAATGCCATGCGTTCCTTCTTTTGAAATCGCCTGCCTTGCAGGGTTCCAGCGGGACGGAGCCATGCTCAAGGCCCAGCTATTAAGATGACGTTGCACTAAGGGTCTCACTAAGTTGCTGATACTGAACTTAAACCTTCAACCCTCCAGTCTCAGCCTCCTAAGTACTGGGATTACAGCTGTGTGCCACTGTGCCCAGCTCTCATTGACCTTTGAGAAGATCACCCTGGCTGCTCTGTGGAGAGTGGTTGGTAGGAGGCCAAAGGTGGAAGCAGGGAGAACAGTTAGGATTGTGTTGCTGTCATCCTTGGAGTGTTGAGGCTGGCTCAGCCTGGAGCAGTGCTAGGGTATGTAAGAAATAGTGGCACGTAGGGTATATTGTGGAGACAGTGTGACAGTACATGTTGATGAATCAGATGATGAGAGGGAGTAAAAGAGGAGTTAAGAATGACTCCACATGGGTTCTGAGCAATGAGGTTAATGGAGGTGCTGATTATTGAGCTGTTAAAGATTGAGGGGTGACAGATTGGGTTAAGAGCTTCCATTTAAATATTGGAGTTTGGATCTGTTTCCAGAATAGAAAAAAAAAAAAAAACCTGAAGAATATCACTGGGAGGCATATTTAGGTCACACGATAGTAGCACACCACAGGCTGGCTAGTTTAAACAACAGAAACTTATTTCTCCTTAGTTTGGGGGGCTGAGAAGTCCAAGATCAAGATGTCAGCAGATTTGGTTTCTGGTGAGGACCTGCTCTTGGCTTCATATGGCTACCTTCTTCCTGTGTCCTTGTGCAACAGAGAGCCAGCGAGCTCTTGTTTCTCTCTCTTCTTAGAGAGTTATGAATGAATCCTACCATGGAGTCCCACCCTCATGACCTCATCTAAACCTAATTACCTCCCAAAGGACCAACCCCCAATTCCATCACATTGGGTGTTAGGGCTCCAGCATTTACACTTTTGGAGGGGGGTATAAACATTCTGTTCATAGCAAAGAGTATCATTAAAATGCCATACAAAAAGGAGGAAGGAACTGGGGACTTGGCAGTAGCCAAAGCACTGGTGAGAAGCCAGATTATTCTCGGGAGTAAAGAATTGGAATTGAAATATTTGAGGGCAGATGTTAGCCTATTAGATAGTGAGTTGGTCACTTCTTTCTTAAATATAAACAGTCTTCCATGTAGCATTTAAAATTTGGTTGTTTCATAAAGATTGAACAAACATAAATTCAGAGAATAAAAATGTTTAATTAATCATTGCCTTTCTAAGCACACACCAGATTCTCTTTAATGTGTTAAGAAGTTTCTGAAGAGCCAGGCATGTAAACCAGCCGGAGTGGTGGCGGCAGCGGCAGGACCGCTGTGGCACCGCGAGCAGCAACCTGGAGTGAGCTTGGGACAAGGCCAGATGCAGGGACCTGGTGACAGCGTGAGAGATTTAGTTTCTGGGACTTCCATGAAGATGGTGTCTGAGTGAAACACCTCTCCTCAGTGCTGTGAGCTTGAATCAAATCTGCCATAAAAGCAGCTTCTTGACAGAAGAAAAAAAGCAACAAAAAAGTGAACAAAGCTATGAAAACTGAAGTACAGCTGAACAGAACCCAGAAAGCCAACCAGGGAGAGGAAAGGAGCCCGACTGCACAGCAGCAGAGTGGTGGCTGCCATTGAGCCAGCCGCCTGGAGTCTACTAACACCGAGATATTTAAGGACCTTCTGCATTCTGAGTGACCAGAAGTGGAGTAAGTGACTTCAGAACTTCACATCCTAACCAGGCAGCTTATCCCCGCACCTTCAACAGTGACTGGCACGCGTGGTATGACCAGCATAAGCCCTCATGAGGCCACCCCAGCTCACCTCTCCCTCCAGAGCTGGAGCGGTGATCAACTGCACTGCAGAGCTTCAATCAAAACTGCCACTACCCAGCATTCGGGAGGCTGAGACCGGAGGATCCGGGTTCGCGGCCAGCCTCAGCTACCTAGTGAGGCACTCTGCAACTTAGTGAGACTCGGTTTCAAAATAAAGAATAAAAAATGGGGCTGGGGGTATAGCTCGGAGGTAGAATGCCTCTGAGTTCAATCCCCAGTACCACCAAAAAAAAAAAAAAAAAAACTGCCACTAAAGCAGCTTCTTGACGGAAGGAAAGAAAAGCAAAACTGCAGAAAAGTGAACAAAGCAACAAAAGCAGCTGATCAGAACCCAGAAAACAGACCAGGGAGAACAACAGAGCCAGCATGTGCACCACAGTAGCACTGCCATTTTTCCAGCCACCCACAGCAGCAGAAATCTACCCAAAAGGTCTGCAGAGGCCAAATCAGGTCTGTTCTTACAAACTTTCAGGTCTTTTTTTTTTTTTTTTTTAATTTTGTTCTTTGTTGTTGTTTGTTTTTTGTTTTATTTTGTTTTGTTTTTTACTCTGTTTTCGTTTTGCATTGCTTTGATTTATCTATTTTTTGTTTGGAGGATTGGTTGTTTTGTTAGCTTTTGCCATACCCTAGAAGTCAACAGCTGAAACCCACCAAAGGCACCAATAGAGTGGGCAGAAGAAGTCCCAGAGTAATTGCAACTTAGTACAAAATACCATTCACAGAGAAAAAATAAAAATAAGAAACCTATAAATTCAGAGAAAGCTTGCAAGAGCAGCAAAGATATAAATTTAAGAACAGGGAAACCATGGGAAGGAAAAATAGCAAAGAAACAATGAGTCAACACAATTCCACAATAACAGAACTCAATAACACTGAATAGCAGAGATTACCAGAAGAACAATTCAGATCTTTAATAGTAGAAATGATACAAAACTTCCAGAAAGAATGCAGAGAGAGCTGGAAAGAAATAAAGGAACAAATAAACGAAGAATCTGACACCCTGAGCAAGAATCATAGAGAACCCTTGAGGGAAGTGAAGGATGTGAAAGATGCAATAATTGAAGTGAAGGCATCAATACAAACCATAAACGTAGATTAGACCACATGGAAAATAGAATATCACTCTTAGAAGATGATCATTCCAAAAATGAATCCATTGTACATAATCTAGAAAAAAAATTCGACAGTATGAATTGGACATCGATCAGATCTGGGCCAACTTTAAAAGAACTAACCTAAGAATAATAGGCATAGAAGAGGGATTAGTAGTTGAAGCTAATGGAATAAACAACCTTTTCAAAGAAGTAATATCAGAGAATTTTCCAAACATAGAAAGAGAAGTTGGCACACAGGTACAGGAAACATATAGAACCCCCTTTAGACAAGACCAAAGAAGAGGTTCACCATGCCACATAATAATCAATTTGATTAATGTAGAGGCTAAGGAGAGAATTCTGAAGGCAACAAAAGTAAAAGGCCAAGTGACATTTAGAGGCAAACCAATTAGAATCACTCCAGACCTCCCAAATCAAGTCATGAAAGCCAGGAGGGGCTGGAGTAACATATTCCAAACTCTGAAAGAAAATAACTTGCAGCCAAGATTCTCCTACCCAGCAAAACTCTCTCTCAAAATTGACAGGGATATAAAAACCTTCCATGACAAACAGAAACTGAAGGAATTTATGTCTTCCAAACCAGCACTAGAGAAAATACTCAAACAGATTAACTACAAAGAAGAACTAACAAGTAAACGTCAGAACCAGAGAAACAATAATTTCCAGGAAGCAAACACTAAGCAAAGAAGAACAAACACTACCTCAAACAGAAGTCAAAACTCAAAATGTTAGGAATTAAAAATCATCTCTCAATAATCACACTGAATATAAATGGTCTCAACTCCCCAATAAAAAGGCACATTGTGGCAAAATGGATTAAAACCCAGAATCCCTCTATATGCTGCCTGCAAGAAACACACCTTACAAGCAAAGATTCCAACAAACTAAAGGTGAAGGGCTGGAGTAAGGTAATCCATGCCAATGGAACTCGAAGACAAGCAAGAGTAGCAAATATGATATCAGATAAATTAGATTTCAAGCCTAAGCTTATCAAAAGAGACAAAGCAGGTCATTTTTTACTAGTAAAAGGAACAATCCAACAAGAGGAAATAACAATTATCAATATCTATGCCCCAAACATAGGTGCAGTCACTGTCATAAAACAAATTCTGCATGATATAAAGTCACACATAGATCCCAATACACTAATACTAGGAGACTTCAATACTCCTCTCACATCACTAGATCGATCTTCTAAACAAAAGGTCAATAAAGATGCTTCAGGCCTAAATAATACCATAAATCAAATGGACCTGTTAGACACATACAGAATATTTCACCCAATTACAGCTGAATTCACATTTTTCTCAGCAGCCCATGGAACCTTCTCCAAAATAGACCACATTCTGGGCCACAAAGAGAGCACTAGCAAATACAAAAAATGTAGCATAATTTCCTGCATGTTTTCAGACCACAATGGAGTGAAACTAGAAATCAATTTTAAGAAGACCCAGAGTAACCATGTAAACACATGGAGACTGAACACCACACTGCTGAACAAGGAATGGGTCATAGAAGTAAGGGGAGAAATTAAAAAATTCCTAGAAATCAATGAAAACAGAGACACAACATATCAAAACTTCTGGGACACCTTAAAGAGGAAAATTTGTAGCACTCAGTACCCACATAAGAAGAATGGAAAATCACCAAATAAATAATCTAATGGCACAGCTCAAAGCCCTTGAAAAACAAGAATAGTCTAACTCCAAAGCCAGTAGAAGACAGGAAATTATGAAAATCCGAGCAGAAATTAATGAAATAGAGAATAAAAAATACAGAAAATCAACAAAACCAAAAGCTGGTTTCTTTTTTTTTTTTTTTTTGGCGGTACTGGGGATTGAACTCAGGGGCATTCTACCTCCGAGCTATAGCCCCAGCCCTATTTTTTATTCTTTATTTTGAAACCGAGTCTCACTAAGTTGCGGAGGGCCTCACTAGGTAGCTGAGGCTGGCCGCGAACCCGGATCCTCCGGTCTCAGCCTCCCGAATGCTGGGATTACAAGCGTGCG